>PVKA01025166.1:0-33280 GCA_004027165.1 Ctenomys sociabilis
GAAGCGTTTAATCCACTGAACCATCTCCCCAGCCTTGTATGTTGACTTTCAAAACAGGTTTGTAGGACAGTTATAATACTTAGTACATTGGACGTTGCTGTCTTATAGTAGTTATTCAGAGTACAAGATTCAGGCACACTCGGCCTGAAGAGCTTTCTCTCTATTTTAAATGAATAATGTAGCTCCTGAGTGCTGGAGTTCTTACCAGAGGCCTGAGCCTGTTTTCTGAGCTACACCAGTGGTTCTCAGCACGCAGTCTATGGACCAGCAACATCAGCCTCACCACGGAACCTGTTAGAAATGCAAGGTTTTAGGCTTCGCCCAGAGCCAGAGACTCAGAAATGGTAGGGACGGGACAGAGCACTTTGGCCCCTCAAGTGATTCTGAGACATCGTAAAGCCCAAGAACCTCTAATCAGCCCGCAGCCTCTCAAACTGTCTGCGGAAGGGGCTCCGCCCACCTCTGCAGGTCTACCACACATGGCTAGTAGCATTCTGCAGCCCTGAAAATGCGTCCTTTTCAGCAGGATGGGTCCACTGACTATAGACATGGCTGTCACAGCAGTGTCAAATTGTTTTTGAAAACTAAAATCTATCCTACCCTGTAGAACACCCTGAACAATCAGTTCCGAGATAAACTGTGACTCCTGGCACATACTTTGAGAAAAGGTGGTCCAGATTCTCCCTCCTCAAGTCCAGTGTGCCTGCAGATCAGCTGGGGGTCTTGTTGAAGCAGATCCTGGGGTCATTCTACCAGCAAGGAGCATGAGGTTCTGCACCGCTAAGCTCCCAGAGATGCGGCCTGTGTACCACACTTAGAATAGCAAGCTACTAGACCAGAGCCATGGACATGTTCCCTTTGCTCATGAGCACCTCCCGCAACAGCTGAAGCTGGTTATCATACTCCTGCTCCTCAGGGTTCATCTCCAGGGTAAATACAAACAGTTCCCTCAACTCCTCTTCCGGCAACCATGTGTCCACATCCGGGCCTCGCTCACTCACTCACTCACTCACTCAGATTCTGTTCACTTCCTGCACCTAGCCTGACACCTCCTCTCCTCCGGTCTCCCCTGCCTGTGCCTCCCTCTCCTGCTTGGCAGCTATTTCCTCCGGTGTTTCCTAGGCTAGCTCCAGCCCTGGGGAACTTTCAGCTGGCTCACGGTTTTGGGAAACTCTTGAGGAAATCCCCCGAGAGCCGGGCAGTGCAGTGTGCACCCGCTGAATCTGACCTTCTGCCCAGCTATGCTTCCCGCTTCTCGTGTCCTCTCCGGGACTCCTGCCTGGCCTCTCCAGGGGTCAACTCAGCGCAACAGAAACAGCCTGGCTTTTCCTTCCTACCTTCACTCTTCAAAGACCCCTGTGGATCCACCAGGGAAGGGAAGATGGCAGAGAGTAGGGAGAGGGGTCCTTCCCATGCTGGGGAGAGGGACTTTATAACCAGATCAAGACCAAGTAGCTGATGTGACCCCGTGACTCTTCTGCAAGATCCCTGTTCCACTCCACAAATCGTTCCCTTGATCTCAGCTTCCCGGTAATCCTAGCGTAGCTCAGATCCCATTGTTTATTAGCTGTGTAACACTGACAAATTTCTTAACCTCTCTGAATCACACCTGTAAAAATAGGAGCCCACAACGTAAGGGTTTATAGCAAGAGTCCGTGCAAACCTCTTAAAATGGCACCTAACACTGTTTGGTACTCAGTTAATCTGATGTGCTGAGTGCAATTATTACGATGGGATAGTAATGGTGGCTTCTCAATACTAAGCATTTTAGGTTATTTGCAATGATTTTATTGTTGTCAAATACTCTTAGGAATGGTCCCCCGGCCTGAGTCCCCTCGTCTGTGCCAGAGGACACTAGGATGAAGAGATCACCTGCTCTTCACGGAACTCAGAAGCTGACCAGTGGAGAGAACCTGAGCAATGAGGGTGACCCTAGCCAAGGGCTCAGCCGGGGCTTGTTGAGACAGAGGCGTGCAAGGGAGGCAGGGGGTCAGGAGCCGCTCAGAGGGAGGAGGTGATGCATGGGGTGAATTTGGAGCATTTTGGAAAGAAAGGGTACTCCTAATCCCTGTAATTTTTCTCGCCCTTGTGCTCCCTGTACTCAGAATAGCTCCTTCGAAGGTCCTGTGTGGCTTCACTGATGAGTGCAGGGACTGCCTGCCTGCTCGCTGGCAGAAGCCGTGTGCGTGGGCCAGACACCAGCCTGCCACGGGTGGTCCTGGGTCGGTGTCCCAGCCACGCCTGCTGTGCTCCGCCAGATGTGTTTTCTAGCCTCACCCAGATCTCTCCTTTCTGACTCATGGGAAGGAGAGCAAGCTCCCAGCTGGGGGCAGCAGCTCCTACAGTCAGCAGGGAGAGGTCCTGTGTGGAATTCAGGTCACTGGTGGGGAGGAATTGATGCCATGCCCTGAGACACTGGACTCCTGGCACAAGCACTGAAAGGTAAGCGGTGTCACTGGTTCTGAGTGCCAGCTGGTTCAACGCAGGAAGAATGAGACACATTGTGTGTCCTAGGATCCAGTTAGCTGTGGTGTCTTGTAGGGGAAAGATGAATGAGGGTAAGAAAAAGTGCCAGGGACATGTCAGCTGGCACTCCTGGGTAACCTGCTTTGTAGCCACGTGGGCTTTGGTCTGCCCCACGAGCCAAGGGGAAGGTAAGGTCAGCCTAAGTTTAAGAAAAACAGATTAGCATGGTGTACTGCCACCCTCTGAGTAAGCCTCCATAAAGAACATGTGTTGTTTTTTTCCACACTGCTTCTTCTGGGAATGGGACATGACCTAGAGGAGGGATAGGAAACAGCCCCTTCTTGCTCAGTTCCTGGGGTTTGGGTGGGGCTGGCTGGTGCTACCCAGAGCGTCTGGAGTGGGCCTGTGACTCAAACCTGACCAATTAAACTCCACCCACATCCTCCTACCTCCTTCTGGCCTTGGATAGGTGAGAGCCAAGGAGAATCAGCCCTGGAGTGTTTGCTGGAATTCTCTTTAGGTTACTAGTGCAGAAACTTGGAGATACTGGATATAAGCCTGTCACTCATTTTGCAATCACAAAAGGCTCCGTTTCTGGGCACTATGGTTGATTTGTTGGAAAGGAACAAGAGGGGAAGGGGAAGGGGGATTTAAAAGTTTTGATCAACCATAAATCTGTGAATTCAGTCAGCCTAAATAAAGGCTCACTAATCTTAGAATTTCATTTAGAAAATTACATTTTCTTTCTTGCGTGGCCACTTGGAGCTGACTTTCTGATACAGACAAATGAGTCCCTAGGACTTCAGTGTCGCAGTGGACCTGAGACCCATGCCACGCATCTATATTTTTGATGTCTCTTCCTTTTCTGTGTTGGACAGCATACGTCTCCTCAGGGTTGAGAAGTCTTCTCAATTTGCCACCTTGATTAAGCTGAGCTGGTAGGGTGTGAGGGGGCTGGTCTAGCTTTACATGCACCAAATATCTCCATATGAAGAACTGCAGATTATTTTTTTACTTGTCTTTCACCGTTTCCACTGAGGGGTGTGCTGGGAGGTGTTTAATAAGCTCAGCACACAGCCTCAGACTCGCAGAGTCTGTGGTGGAAATGCTTTCGTCACAGCCAGTTTCAAGCTCACAACATGATATAACTAAACGAGGGGTTGAGGAGTCATGTAGGCAGGACAGCATGAGACAGCATTTTCCCCCACAGGACTGGGAATTGTAGATAACTTTAGGAGAGTATAGATCACAATGAAATGGAATACAAATTATTCATTTCCCATATTTATTAACCTTGTTTTGTTTTTATTTTATTTTTTAATAGTGCAGAATGTATATAACACATTTTAATCCCTTTTTTAATTCCCTTCCCCTTCCATTTCTCCCAGATCCCTGCTTGTTCTTCCAATTTGAAAATGGTCTCCCTATTTCCATTTATCTATCTTTTATTTTTCTCTTTTTTCATATTTTGAGTTTCTCATATAAGAGAAACCCTATGATATTTAGGCCTGTGTATCTGATTTACTCCATGTAACATTGCAGATGTGAAGAGGATCCATTTCCCTATGAATGCCTCCAGCGTGTCCCTCCTCACAGTTTCATGATGCTTTCTCTACTGAGGATTAGGTCTATGGCCTTGTGACCCTGGACTTGAACTGAGCTTCACATCCTCCTGCCTCAGTCCCTGCATTTCTGGAATTATAGGTGCCATCACCATGGCTTCTCTAAATTAATCTTAAAATAAGATCTGGGTTTAATAATTGGCTAACAAAATTCCTGTAAGTTTCGTGATTGGCCATGAGAGCTGATTCCAGTTCTCTACTGACCCCACTTAGGCCCCAGGTACAAAGCACTGCCTCTCGATGGGTTAGAGAGCTGCTGGTGAGGGGCTGCGTAGGCCCCCCGTGCTGTGAACAGAGTTCATCACGCCCTTTCTGCACATCCACTGTTAGCTGTGAAGTGGCACTAGGGCAGCTGCTCCTGCTCCCTAGGAAAGGTTCTAAAGCAGTAGAATAGATATATAGAGCTGGGTCCTGTGTATGCTTTCCATAGAAAATAATAGCACATCCAACTTAGCCAATGTGAGGATGTGTATGGAGGACAGTGCAAAGGCATGGCAGATGCAGGGAAGCCAGCGGGAGGCAGTGGGAGTCCGTGTCCTGTCACTCCAGCCAGGATGACCACCCCTGGGCCTGCAGGTGCAGGCATACAGCGAGAGGGACCGCTACCACACAGATAGAGAGGCCTGGGGGACTTTGATACCTAAGGGACCACAGAGACCCTGATGTGCAGAGGAACTCTGGGAATAAATACTGAAGTCAGTCCTCTCCCACCTGCACTTCCATCCTGATCCCCCATTGGCTGGATCCATCCAAGAGCCAGAGGCCTGTGGAGCTTGGGAGCACTGAGCAGGAAGGAGAAAGAGATGAAAAGGTCCCTAGGGTCAAACAGCACAGTCCCAACCTTAGCTATCTTGCTGGAGAGTGGACACCTGGTCCTTTGTTTTAGGTTTAGAGAAAGGACCAGAGAATCTTGCTTTTGGCACCAGTGCTACCTTTATGCCAGACTTTTCTTCCTTCCTTCCTTCCTTTCTTTTTCTTTTATTTTAGGGAAGGGTCTAAAGGGTGTTCAGGGTCTCACTACTAGATCAGACTCATAATGATCCATCTGTTTACAGCCTCCCAAGAGCTGGGCTTACAGGTACGCCACCACGCCCAGTCTCAATTGCCATCTCATCATGCCCCAGGAGAAGGGCTGGCAAGGCAGACCTGGAGATCAAACCCCTTGCCCCTGTGCTTGCTTGCAGTTATTTTAATCTGCTGAGCTATTTGGCTTGCCCAAGATACCTTCTCCCTACTCACTCTTTATTGAGGGCAGAGGCCTATTTGTGTAGTATATTGTGTTTTGTTCTGTTTTGCTTTGCTTGAGACAGGGTCTCACTATGTAGTCCAGGCTAGCCCTGAACTCATCGTCTTCCTGCCTGAGCCTCCCTGGTGCTGCGATTACAGCTGGGCCCACCATGCCTGGCTGTGCAGGTATACTGCTTCCCTCTGTGGGACCAGCACACCTCTTCTAGCCCTGCAGAACTTCCTAGGATGCAGAGAATGAAGCCTGTGGTGCAGGCTCTGGTCACGTCCTCTGATGCCAGGGTCATTACCTGGGACTATTTTCTCTGTGCCCAGCGGGTCCTAACCCTCCATCTGAAGGTTTTCTATGAACAAATCTTTGAGTCTTAGTTGGAAAGCTGAGAGAAATGGGGTGTCTAGCTTTGAAACTATATCCTGAAACGTTGGCAGGTCCTATTACCAATCTGAATTTTCTCATCTGCAAAACCATCCAACAGGATGATCATGATTTGCAAACACAGCTCTGGCTTTGAAAGTCTAATACAAGTTTTATGAGTCTAACCTCTAAGTCATTTGCATAATGAGAAACACAATGTTGCATCCCCAGGAGGTGGCAGCAAAGCTCTGTTTTTAAGGGGGCTGGAGGAGGCCAGGAGTAGGTCCTGCTCTACAAGGCCCAGAGCTCAAAAGTCTAGATTTGGCAGGGTGTGGTGGCTCACCCTTGTGCTCTCACACTTGAGAGGCTGAAGCAGGAGGATCGCCCTGTGTGCCAGGCCACCCTGAGCAATGCAAGTGAGCTCAAGACTGGCCTGCACTATATAGTGAGACCTTGTCTCAAAAAACAAAAACAAAATAATCAAGACTGGATTTGGGGACGAGGTTTTGTTACTGAATGCCAGGAATAACAGTTCAGATTATTATGATCACAACTGTCAGTAAAACAGCAGGAACAATGCCATGTTCAATTTGGGCAGTGCCACCGAGCGTGGGAACTGTTAATCCATTCTGTGGGCAAGTGACTTAAGACTTAGCCCCACGTTGAGGCTCTGATCCTTTCCCCACATGGCCCTCTGGGGAGCACGGATGTGTGGGATGGTGCCCATTTTCCTTCCTTTCATCTGTTCCGCTCCCTTGCTCAGTGGTGAGGAGGATCCAAGGTCAGGTTCCTCTGCTTTCCTACGCATTTTGCAAGAGCGTCAGGACAGCGGTATTCACGTTTGCCGAGGCCTCAAGACTGGTTTCTAGCTGCCAGGTGGAACTGATGCGTAGGTTCTAGGGGAGAAAACTCAGGGTGCAAACCTCATTTTCACCCCTCTCTTTCTTCCAGTTCCCAGGAAAGGAAAAAGAACAGGAAAAAAAAAGGATAGAAAAGGACTGTAGCTTTTTCCCTCTTTTTTTTTGCTACAGGGTCTCACTACATAGATCGGACTCATAGTGATCCTCCTATTTCCAGCCTCCCCAGTGCTAGGTGTACAGGTGTGTGCCACCACGTCCAGACTCCATTGTTGCTGGCTCAGCACACCCAGGGGCAGGCTGGCATGGCAGGTGGTACCTGGAATTGAACCCTAGTCCCTGTGCTTGCGTAAACAGGCCCTTAGTCCACTGAGCTATCTCGCTGGCCCTATTCTTTTCATCATTCTTTCATGACTAATGTCTAGGCATGAAAGAATCTCATCCATTCATTCATTCACATGCTCATCCAATGATCAAAATTCTGATGAAGTAAGAGATAGTACTTTTCATTGTGAAGGCTGTGGAGCTGTTGTTTTTAACTCTTAGACCTGGGGCCCAAGAACTGGGATGTGGAAGCCAAGTTAGTGCAGAGATACAGGGAGGTAGCTTCTTCCTAAGGGAAGATTTCATTTTGCTGGGTGTCGGGGAGGAATAGGCCTATAAGAAAAAATTTAAATTTTTCTTATAGGTACCATAAAAATAAAAAGTAAAAATAAACAACCTATATCGCATGCAAGTTGGAGTATCTGTTACCAACAGGACAAAATACAATATGTATTTATGAGGACATAGAGAAAAGTTGTCGGGCCAGTTAGATAATGCAGTGGATTAAAGCCATCTGCATAGGCAGAGGCAGGGGCCAGGGGTTTGATCCCCAGCCTGCCGCGCTGGCCCCACCCCCGAGGTGCACTGAATTGGCAATGAAACTGGGTGTGGTGGCACACATCTGTAATTCTAGTGCTTGGGAGTCTGAAAAACAGGAAGGATCACTACAAGTCCAATCTATGTAGTGAGACCCTGTACTAAATACATAAAGAAAAAGAATTCTCAACACACTGGCTCTAGAAAGTTAGAGAAAAGGGAAGAGCCAAGATATCAGGTGATAGTGTACTTATTTCAGAGTCTGCTACTTAATAATCCAGTACTTATAACTAGGTGGTGAAAACTACCGGTTTTAATTATTTTTGCTCTTTTAATAATCATGTTTTTATTTTAATGAGAATTTAAAACATTAAAAACATTAAAAACCAGGTTTTAAAACTTTTATTGAGAAGGAATTTGCATGCCGTAGAACTCACCCATTTTTAAAGTACAAAATTCAAAGGCTTTCGGTGTATTCAGAGTTCTACATCCATGACCACCATCAATTTCAGATCCTTCATCCCTCCAACAACAAGCTCTTTCCATTATCCCAGTCCTCACCCCCATGAATTCTTTTCTTTCTTTCTTTCTTTCTTTCTTTCTTTCTTTCTTTCTTTCTTTCTTTCTTTCTTTCTTTCTTTCTTTCTTTCTTTCCTTCTTTCTTTTCTCTCTCTCTCTCTCTCTCTCTCTCTCTCTCTCTCTCTCTCTCTCTTTCTTTCTGGCAGTACTGACGATCAAACTCAGGCTGGTGCTTATGCCACTGAGCTATATCCCCAGAGCCTGAAGTTATGATTTTTATCACTATCTAGCTTCATTTTGCAGAATTAGAAAATTGAGAGTAAAAGTGAGGAGAAAATTGGCCCCAGGCTATGCACCTGCTGTGTGGCACCACCGGGATTCCATCCATGTTTTCTAGAATGTCAAGCTCAAGCGCCCGACCAAGGGGTCAGTTTGACCAGTAAGGAAACTTAGGTGTCGGGAGTACATGTGATCAAGCGAGGCCACGGAGCTGTAGCGATTGAGTGACGAGGCTGAGGCTCATATGTCATCTGGGCTCCTAAGCTAGCCACAGTGGTCCTCACTGTATCCTAGGAAGCCCCTTCAAGGTGAGCAAATAAACATCATCATGATCAGTAGGCCTGCTGGGACTGAGAGAAACCTGAAACTCAGTGTGTGGCTGCTCTTTTGGAGGTGGTGGGGGGTGCCTGGCCCTAGCTGCTACCTCAGCTTTGAAAGTTAATGGCTTTCTGGGTCCAGCTGTCTCCTTCATCTTTTGGCCCTGGGCATCCTGAGGATGATTCATGCAGCTAGACAGGAGTCATCCAGCTGGAAAGAGGGGAAAGATGGTGTCTTGGCCTTGTCCATTTTTATTTTCAAAAGTATCTGCCTTTCTAGGGATAAAAGAGTCTGGCAGTACCCACCACCTGCTCAGATATAGGGAACCATGGATGGGCACAGGAGAACTGAATGGTACAGCCCCCGAGGGGGTCACAATGGAAGAGTTGCTTCATGAGAAAGCAGTGGCCTAGGACCAGGGATCACCAGGCCTACTTCCACTCTGCCCTAGACAGGCAAAGCACCGAGCCTCTCTGAGTGCCCAGAGTCTCTATCTGTAAATTTAAGGAGAAAATGGGAAACTGAATTTGCAAGAATCATCAATTTCTAAGAAGGGAATTGTTAGTTCCTCAAAATGGCCCTTTCTCCATACATATTTTTCACTTTGTTGAGGAATAATTGAGAAATAGGAGTTATATATATTTATGATGTACAATTTTATTTTTGGTGCCAGGGATTGATCTTAGGACTTCATGTATACATTAACCATAGCGCCCATGTTGCACTTCATGTTTCCAGAAATTTCTCATGGTGCATAATTGGAAGCTCATAGCTTCCAATTTGGAAGCTCATAGCTTCCAATTTCTAACATTTCCTCATTTTCCCCAACTACTGGCCTGCAGTAACTGGCTACCTTCTGACTCTCCTGTGAATTTGACTCGCTCAGATTCTATGTATGAGATTATGTCTTTCTGTGTCTGGCTTACTTCACCTAGCACAGCACCCCTAGGTTCATTCATGTTCTTACACATGGCAGGATTTCCTTAAGGGCCAACCTGCACTATATTATGTGAGTGTGACCTCATCATTTTCATGATCCTTTCTCCTGTGAATGGATCCTTATGCCGCTTCCATATCGAGGCTCTTGTGACTATATAGCTGCAATAAACAGAGGAGCGGGGATATCTCTAAGAGGTTATTGTACACGCTTTGCATATATACTGAGAAATGAGATTGCTGGGTTGTACTATGTTTAATTTTTTTGTGGAGCTCCATACTGTTTTCCATAATAACTACCCTCATACACAGCCCATCAACAACTATTTTTTTTTATGTACTTAGTACAGGGTCTACAGGGTCTCACTACATAGATCAGACTTTAGTGATCCTTCATATTTTTCAGACTCCCAAGCACTGGAATTACAGACATGCGCCACCACACCCAATCTCATTCGCCAGTTCAGTGCACCCCAGGGGCAGGACTGGCACAGCAGGCTGGGGATTAAACCCCTGCCTGCCTAAGCTTTAATCCACTGAGCTATCTAACTGGCCCAACAACTTTTCCTCATGTCCTCATTAACACATATTATATTTTGTCTTTTTGGTAACAGATATTCCAACTTGCAGGTAATACAGGGTGTTTATTTTCACTTTTTACTTTTACGGTGCTGGGAATAGAAACCAGGTCCTTGTGCATGCAAAGTAAGCACTCTACCAATGAGCTACACCCTAGCCAACTTTATTTGGTTTTTGAGACAGCACTATGTTGTCAAGCCTGGCCTTGATCTTGCAATATAGCCCATGCTGGGCTCACACTTAAAGCCCAAGATGTCCTTGAGCTTGCATTCCTCCTGCTATAGCTTTCCAAGTACTGGGATTACAGACCTGCACCATCACACCTGGCCAGGTCTTTATTTCTAAACATTTATGGAAACTGGTGATTTAACTAGCAGAGGGTTAGCTCCTCACCCTTTATTCTTGGAGTAATCTGATGGTATTCAGGTATATCTTGGGATGCTGGGTGTTTTGTCTCAACAGGTAGAAAAGTAGCTGAAGCAGGCAGAAGACTACTTTCACATTACTTATGCTCTTAGTATTTATAATACAGCAGGCATGAATCTGAAAATCAGGCCCTCAGAAAAGGATCAGATCACGGTAACAAACATAGCTGAGCCAGAAGTCCAGGCATTCAGGAAAATTTATTTCTCACACATTTCCCTGCACTCTCCAGGAGGTGCCTCGTGACAGTGAGGAAGGCCTCATTCTTCCATCTTCTGTGGGAGAAAGAAAATGTACACAGGAAATGAGTCAAACTCAACGGGAGGCTGAGCATCGCCTTGAAGCGGAACAGATGGAAAGCCTGGAACTTCAGAAAAAGGGCATTAAGGAATGGCTTCAGCGTTCTTAGCTCATTGTGAAAAATGAAGCAGTGGAGCTGCTGGAGACGGGACAAGATCTCTGAAGAGCAGGGCCGCTTGGCCCGCAATATGAGCACAAGCTCCATCCCCCGCACCTTGTAGCTCATTCTCTTCAGTGCCTGGGACATGGGAGTCCTTGTTAAATAGTAAATTCTGTGAGTGCACAGCCAGCAGCAAGGACAAGGGAGTGATGGGTGTCCCCCAGCTCTTCCTGGATGGTTCACTAGACCCTCAGACCTTACGGCTCCTTGGGAGGAAGCCACCCCTAGTCCTCCGCCCTTACCTGGCTCCCCACGTCGCGGCTCTTGGCCCTTAACTTGTTGACTTGTGACTCAGCGATGTCCGCCCTCTCCTCGGCCTCCTCCAGCTCATGCTGGACCCTCCGGCACCTGGACAGCTGTGTGTTGGCCTGCTCCTCCTGAACAGAAGACAGATGGGCATGAGGCTGTGGAGTACGACTCTGGGGTTCTGAAGAGTTGGAGGTTGTGATTCCTTGATGGCAGCTAGGAATGGGTGCTGAGTTCTCCAAGGTGTGAGGAGAAGGCTCCCAGCTCAGGGCCATGTACACTGTGTAGGTCCACATTGAAGGTATGGCTGTCCCTCCTATGAGTGGCTTCTCCTATAGCTCTTGGGGAAGATGCAAGTCTAGAGTTCTACCAAGGCACCTGAAAGAAGCAGAGACCAACGGGCTGGGTTTGTCTGCCTAAAGCTATGTGTCTAGATTTAGGACATTGTATGGGCCTATTTGAGGGCTACCCAAAGATTCTTGCCTAATGTGGCCTCCTCAGTACACTCTAGCCTGGACATTCATGAGTCCTGCTGGGACTGTACTAATTGATCTGCACTGAGCTGTATCTCTCTCCCCATTTGACCAGTTCAAATGTGCTCCCTTGAGGTCAGGATAACACTAGCCAGGGTCTTGTGCAAGGAGGAAAGCAGGCAATGGAAGACACCATATGCTTGCACATTTGTCTAAGACAAAGTCCTCTGTGTTCCTCCAGACACTAGTCATGACAGAGGACACACAAAGAATCAGGAGGTTTCCAAGTCAATGAAGTGTAGGAAATGCTGCATTCTAGAATGACTCTTCCACTTTGGAGAATTAATTACATATTATTTACAAAACCTTAGAAATCTTTGAAGGAAGGCAACTCATTTAACTTAATTTAGCCAAATTTGCCAAATGATTTGTTTTTTTAATACAATGGCATGTGTTCATATTATTTATTTATTTATGTCTTTTTGAGACAGGGTCTCACTATGCAGCTCAGGCTGACCTTTGGCTTACTTTGTAGCCAGGCTAGTTTCGAATTCACAATGATCCTCCTGTCTCAGCCTCTTGAGTGCTGGGATTACAGACATGTGCCACCACAACTGACTGGCTTCGTTCATAGTTTATTTCAAATTGGTCTGCTTATCACCCGTTTCAAACCATTAATAGTGAAATATTACTTGTGGATAATTATCTATTTGCATTATTAACAATAAACAATTCTAACAAATTAATAAGAATTAACATGTCAAATATTAGTATTCAAAAAATGGGATTTTGCTGAAATGAATATTTCATTTTGAAACACAGCCGCTGATTTCAGTTCACTTTCCTCTGTGACACTGTACACATTCATTTGACTAGTACCGTGTTATTTGCATTTTGGGAAGAGATTTGTAAGAAGCCCTTTGGTCTTGAGGTCCAATATCTGCCACACTAACCAATTCCAGCCCAACATTTCAAGTGATGCCACTGGACAATCCAAGCAGAAATGAGAAGTTCTTCTGATTTGGGTAGAGCTGCATGTTCCACTAATATTACTCATGAAAACAGACACCACAAGCCATAAATGATGTCAGAGGCAAATACAAACATTCAAACCAGTTGAACAAGGGTCTTCCACAAATATTTTACTTTTTTATTTTTGGTACTGGAAATTGAACTCAGGACCTGGTGCTCATCAGACAGGCACTTGTGTCACTGAGCTATATCATCAACTCGTCTATAAACATTTTAGATGCTATACTTTCAGTGAAACAGGATTTAATGCAAATTTGGATGTTACAGTATTAGTTCTAGCTGAAAATTTAACAAAGTCAGATGGAATAATGTTTAATATTGCATATCGGTTCTTCAACATTATTCAGCATCCACTATGTGCATTGCACTGTGCTAGCATTTTAAAACTTGAGTATTAATGTTTTAGCAACAATTACCTTAATGGGAGGTAAAAATAAATTTGTATCAATTAATTAGTCACCTGTGTGATGGTGCACAAGATGCTATGCCAGTTGGCTTCCCTGGGCCAAGTGCAAGCTTCTTCCCTCCCCAATTACTCACATACGTTATGATTTCTTTTCTATAAAAAAGGCCACCCAGCTTCCTTCTATTCATGCCACCCTTGGGAAACATCGGCTTCAGTGTAGTCCATTGCTTCCCTGTTGATTTCACCTATTTAATGGAGGGGTAGACTAGCAGGATGGGAGGGAGTGCTGGGAGTGCGGGAGAGTGAAGGCACCCTGCAGGTAAAGGGGCTAGGGGGGTCCTAGTGCAATGCTGGGGATTAGCATGAGGTAACTCACAGGAGATGCAGGGGCGCTGGAGGTTGTTGGGTGGACTGGGAGGTTGGGGATAGTTGGGTGATACAAGACCAGAAGCATGGGCTAAGTAAGATACTATGGTACGGATGGAGTGAGTCAGGGTGGGAGGGTGGATACAGTGAGGTAGGTGTGGGGTCAAATGAAGGGGACAGAGATAGATAAATGAAGGGGACTCAGCCAAGTGGGGTAAATGAGAGACCACAGAGCAGGCAGGGGTAGAGAAGGTTTGTTGAACACAAACCAGGGAAGGGAAGAGGGCAGGTGTCTCTCTCTTTATACCTGCAAGTGCACACTCAGCCCTGAGGCTCTGGGAATGCTACTAACTCAGCACCTGCTGTGGCTCAGGGCTTGCGGGGACACTCATATGGGTGCAAGAAGGCGGGGACCTCCTGAACTCACCGCCTCCTCTGCCTGCCGTTTGTAAGACTTCACTTTGGCCTGCAGCTTGTCCACCAGGTCCTGGAGCCGGAGGATATTCTTGCGGTCCTCCTCGGCCTATAAACAAAACATCAGTGAGAAGGACTGATCCACAGACCCATGACTGCTGCTGACGGGGCTTGGTCCCGTGCATCATTCACGGAGGAGATCTCTACCTGGTAGGTCATTTCCTTGACTTTGCGTTCATATTTGTGGGCTCCCTTCAGAGCTTCAGCTCCCCTTTTCTGCTCAGCATCTAGCTCAGTTTCTAACTCCCGCACCTGGGTGAAGAGAATACAGAAGTCAGGTCAGAATTCCCACAGTTCTCTCCTGCACTTGCCTGCAGGTCATTTAGGGTGAGCACAGGAGTCATCTAAATGCCCCTTCCTGGGGCTCCAAGGCCGTGTTCTGTTCACCAGGCCACTGCTTATTCCTGCTGTGCACATTAAAACAAGTTGCCCTCTTTGAGCGGAGGCAGCCCTAGGTGCAGAGAGTCTGGCTGCTGGGTCAGGTCTGGCAAAGACGCTTCTTCCTCTGGTGCTGTGTAGTGTGACAAGCTCAGCAAGGCTGTAACCTGCACGACTGCTCGTGGTGATCTGATTCCTGGTAGAGCAAGGCAGGACGGGATGTGGAGCAGCCAAAGGTAAGTTCACACTGCAGACCCAGTTATAGATCCAGAGTGAGTTAGTCCCCATCACTGCCATAAGAACCAGCACTTAGCCTGGGGCTGCCACTCCTGTCCACTCTACTACAAATGTGGAGGTGGAATAAGATAAAGTGTGTGAAAGTGGTTTTTAAAATTATGCTTTCAGTGCTGGAGGTTGAACCTAGGGCTTTGTGCATGATAAGCAAGTGCTGTACCACTGAACTACAGCTCCAACGTGAAAGTATTTTTAGAAGCATAAAGCACTGCATGGGTATTGTGGATGCACTGTTGCTACTGCCTTTTCTGATGTCTTGAAGAAAGAGGGAAGCCACTGAAATTGGAGGTTAGCAATTATGGTTCCAACTCCACAACACAGTGAGATCCAAGCAGGGGTGGGGGCAGCAGCCAGCCTCATGTGTCTTCCCAGAGAATCTTTATGACTGCAGAGGGGGTAACTCCAGGCTTGAGGACTCATGAGATGAACTTGCAAAGCTCCCAGTGAACACAGGATTATTCTGGGCACCATCCCAAATAAGACTCCCACTTCATGCACCTGGGAAGTTATCATCCATATGGTTTTATAAAATACCCCAGCCAGGTGTAATGGTACATACCTGTAATCCCAGCACTCAGAAGGCTTAGGTGAGAGGAGGATCGTTGTGAGCTCAAGGCCAGCCTATGCTGTGTAAGCAAGTTCAAGGCCAGTCTACACCACACTGCATCTCAAAAAGACAAAAGCCAACTCCCCATAAACAAAACCCTGAAGCAAGAAACACTCCCTCAACTCCCTGGATTGCTCTGTAGGACTTTGTAAGGTTTATGGAACTCATATACCTGGGGAGCTGGAACTGCCAAATAATCAAGTTGCCTTACAATACAAGGAGAGGTGGTAGCTGAGGGCTCCCTGCAAAGCTAGGAAGCAGAGACCCATAGGAAAGCAGCATTGGAGGCCCCCGTAGAGGGTAGCTCCCTGTGGGGGGTGTCCATGAAAAGGGCCAGTGTATACATGAGCAGGACTTAGAATGATTGAAAACAGCATTTAAGGGATTTTTTTGAAGGGGGAGTTCTAACTTTCCTGGTGTTTATTTTTGTTCTTCATGTGTCTATGATTTTGTTGTTTTTAGCTTTAAAAATCCCCTTCCTATTTGAAGGACCTGTGTGCCTGGAAGTCAAATTCTACAGAGGCTAGTAGGAAGAATAAATTTGGGGGCTTTTCTGCTGGGAAAAGTTGTTTCTTTCTATTTTTCTCTTCATCCTTCTCCCCTGCAGCTCTTTCATTTCCTGTCTCCCTGAGACAATAAAGACTTTCTAATAACCCCGTCCAAGTAATCCTTCTCTAAAATGTCAATTGCTAGCATAGCTCACTTTTAAAAAGTAATTAAAAGAAGCCATCCTGGATCTAAAGGGAAAAATTGAGGAGTAGAGAAAATGAAGGGAACAGTCAGAAAAGAAACCGAGCAAGTACAAAGTATGCTTCTAGATAAAGAACAAGCAGGACTTCTGCACTGGAAGATTAAACATTTCTGATGTGCTAATGTGGAGGAAAAGGCAGCAATTGCCTTCATTTCAGGATGGAGGGGAAACATGCCAGGACTGCAGAGAGCAATTAGAGATGGGAGAAGAGAACGAGGCCTGCTGTGGAAAACAGAAAGAAACTATGGATTTTATGCTGGATGGGCCATTGTTTATCAAAGTGAAGATTGGTCCAAAAAGTAAATTATATCAAAATGTATGATTTTATGATTGCAAAGTATATTTCTGCCACTTATGTGTGTAGTATAAATTTACATGAAAGACAAAAAGTGAACATTAAAATTCATCCCACTTTGGCTACCAAAACATCAGCATTTCAGAACAGATTTGTGTATGTTGGGGTACAGGGACAGGTGGAAGAGAAATTATTAGGAAATGGGGCTCACAAGGAGTTTAGCAAGTAGTTCTGAAGCTAAGTGTGCAGTCTAGTCAAGCAGTGACCACTTTCCCACCACTCGAATTTCTGGATTATGGTTCTGTGTGCAAGTGTCAGCGTCTCCTCAAAACACCCACCCTGGCCTCCAGCTTCTGGATCTGCTTCTTGCCGCCCTTCAGCGCCAGCTGCTCAGCCTCATCCAGACGGTGCTGCAGGTCCTTCACCGTCTGCTCCAGGTTCTTCTTCATCCGCTCCAGGTGGGCGCTGGTGTCCTGCTCCTTCTTCAGCTCTTCGGCCATCATGGCAGCCTGGTTACATTCACAGGATGTATTAGTGGACTGTGTACCCATCCCAAGTCCAGTGGAATGGAATACACTGCCAACACTGGTCTTGAGTATGATACTAAGCTGGTTTTCGTGTCCCAGTTAGCCTCTGTAATCACTGCATCTCTTGTGACATCTCTGTAAGAAGTCACAGATAACTGACTGCACTTCCAAAGAGACGTATCCGATCTGGTATGCTCTGGCTTAGAAGCTTCCTTTCTCATCTCTGAATACCATCTCTGGGAGTACAAACAATGCTTACATCTGTAATGGCCTTCTTGGCTTTCTCCTCTGCATTTCTGGACTCCTGGATAGAGTTCTCCACCTCTGCCTGGCACTGAGCCAAGTCAGCCTCCAGTTTTTTCTTGGTATTTATCAAGCTTGTATTCTACAAGAAAAAATTAGGTATCAGATTTTATTTGGGTACTTAAGACAATAGGAAGAGAGAAATTTGTAGAGTAAGTAAATTGTAATCATATTCTGTTTCTTATTTATCACATGGGTGATCTGCTAGGTATTACACTATGCTTGATCAAACAAAAAGTCTTAAAGCAAATCTAAGAATGCATATTTAAAAAATGAGCAAATGATAAAGGTAGAACTTTAAATATTAGGGACTAAGCACACAGGCTCAGCATGTGAGTGAGACCACCAGGGGCCCTCTGGATTCTCACTCCAGCCAGCCCCCAGCCCCCATGTGTGAGTGGGACCACCTGGTGCCCATTGGATCCTCATCCCAGCCAGCACCCAGGCCTGGCCTGTGAGTGGGACTGCCTGTCGGACCCCCAGATCCTCATCCCAGCCAGCACCCAGACCCAGCCTGTGAGTGGGACTGCCTGTCAGACCCCCAGATCTTCATCCCGGCCAGCACCCAGACCCAGCCTGTGAGTGGGACTGCCTGTCAGACCCCCAGATCTTCATCCCGGCCAGCACCCAGACCCAGCCTGTGAGTGGGACTGCCTGTCAGACCCCCAGATCCTCATCCCAGCCAGCACCCAAGCCAGGCATGTGTGTAGAACTTCCTCCATCAGACAGGCCCATTGTGGAACCCTGCAGCAGAACTCCCTGCAGAGAGACTAGAGGCAGAGACCCATCCAGCTAATCCAAAAGCAGAACATCTTGTCAGAGTGGCACAGTGGATTCAGTTCCAAGGGCTGCAGCAGGAAGAAGTGGAGCACAGCAGCCAGACCCAAGCCACATCCACCTGGACAAATTTGAGCTTAGTAGATCTGGACCTGGTACTAAGGTGTCAACTGCACCAAAGCTCTACACCAAAGGTCAGAAGACAGTGCTATACAAAATGATAAAGGGAAAGAGCAAAATGCATTCTCAGGCCCCGAGCCCACACAGAAGAAATTCAGGAGATTCTAGTATAGAAGAAATTGGAACTCACACACCTAAAATCACTGAAATAATAGCATCTAAAGTAAAGAAACCACTGCAGAAGGGTCAAAAGGAAATTAGATCAGAAAGAATTTCTGAGGTAAAAAAGAAATGATAGCTACAATGAAAGAAGTACTAAGTGGTTCTAAAGAAGACACTGATAAAAAAATAGAGTATAATAGAAAAATGATAGAATCCTTAAATGAGCAATATAGGAAAGAAACAGAATGCATGAAGCAGATTCAAAGTGATATACAGGAAATTAAATCCTCAATCACAAGCTGGCCAAACCATTTGGATGAAAGTGAAAATAGACTTTCAGACCTTGAAGACACCATTGCAGCTAGTGAAAAGGTAACAAAAGATCTCTTTAAAAAAAACTAGGATGCAGGAAAAAATAATTCAAAATCTTCAAGACGATGCAAAGATGAATAATGTAAGACTAATAGGCATCAATGAGAAAGAAGGAGTCAATACAAATGATATAAAAAGAATATGGGCAGAAGTAATAGCAGAAAACTTCCCAAATATGGGAAAACAATCTGACATTCAGGAAACCAAAGCATATAGAACTCCAAATAACATCAACCCAATTAAAACCACTCCCAGACATATAATAATCAAGATCCCAGAAATTCAGCACAGGAACAGTATACTGAAAACTGCTAGAGAAAAGAAACAGATCACATTTAAAGGAAAACTCATCAGAATAATGGCAGATTTCTCTTCACAAACCATCAAGTCAAGAAGACCATGGAACAAAGTACTTCAAGTCTTGCAAGAAAACAAATTCCAACCCAGACAGATATACCCTGAAAAACTCTTTCAAGTTTAGTGAAGCAGTGAAATACTTACATGACAAACAACAGCTAAAGAATTTCATAATGACAAAATGAACCCTACACAGACTACTAAAGGATATTCTAGAAAGAGATCAAAATGACCACAACTCCATGAATGAGAACAGAAAGAACCCACCAAATGGGGCAAACAATTAAACACAGGAGAAAAAGAGGTATATAAACAGCATTCTTTCAGTTATTCTTTTATATACAACAGCAAAGTATTTCCATCAGCATACTCTACAAATGGACTTCTCCTGCACCCTATGGGTCATGATTCTGTTTAGGTCTACAGGGTGGATATCAAGGAAAAAGCAGTAACTTAGTCCTACAAGTGAGTAAGCCACCAGTAAGCGTCATGGTCACTGTCCACGTCCACCACATACTAGAACTTTGTGTGATATCCTATCCTCAGATTGTTAGATGCGCTAGTCATATATTTGCCATTCCAGTATTTTTGTTATGTTTCATTCTTAGTAATTCTTTGCTATCATGAAAACTTTTTCTTAGTTGATATTTTTATATACATGAACCTAACCAAATACTGTGTGAGTACTCTGAACTGATCACAGATTTGTACATATGATACACTACATTCTGGTCTCTCAGTTGGACTCACAACTTAATTTTAATTTTTGAATATTATTTTGAAATGTTTAATTTTGAATTAATATTTAATTTTTGAATATCATTTAATTTTAATTTTTGTTTTATGATTTATACTGTTTACAATCTACTTATAAGACATGGTATGATATTCTCCTAGTTTAGAAACTCTAAAAAAGTATATTTCTATTTTCCATTGACTTTATATTAGTGTTTCTTAGTCTTTTACACACACACATGCACATACACACACACACACATATACATACATATATATATGAAAAAATATGTATATAATCTGACATAAGATTTATACTATGTTGTGGAAATCTTCAATAACCTTTTAAATAGTTTATCTAATATAATATTTTACATAGTCCTGAATAACTACCATTTTGAGAGCTCTTTATTATTTATCCAGGACCATCCAGCATCTTCTCATGCCTTCTGGATTATGGTGTTTATTATTTTCTATAAGCTATATCTAGAGGTATTAGAATATTTCAAGTTTGTATAACTAGAAAGTATTTTACTTTTAGTTTTCAAAGGTATGTTTGCTAAGTACAAAATTCACTGAGGACAGATATTTTTCTTTTTAGCCCTTTGAATAAATCAGTCTAGTTTCTTATCCACTTGCTCTTTCTTTTTCTAATGTGGAAAAAGATGCTATTTAATTTTGTTCTTCAAAGGTAATATTTTTTCTATATATATGCTTTAATGATTTTTTTCTTTACTATTAGTTTTGGACAATTTCATTTTTGTGTAGTTTGGTATGATTTAATTCATATTTCTTGTGCAAAATGTTCATTTTTCTTGGAAATGTGGTGCTATAATTTTAACTAAATTTAGAAATTTTAAATCTTAAAATATTTATTGCCTACCTCCTTCTACTTTGAGAATTCTAATTATATGAATATAAGTTTCTTGACACAGAGTGAACTATTATAAGATTGCTCAGTAGATTCTTCATTTTTATTTTGGACAATTTTTATTGTTATATTCATTTAAGTTTGTGAACAACTTATTTACAAAAAATAAAGTTATATAAAAATGAAGTAATTTATGAGAAATTTTTACACATGAACTCTGTGGCTGTCCTAGATGGTAGGGTCATGTTCCAACATGTTCTCAGCTTCCCTGGGATGTAGTAATCTTGTGGCTTTCTGCGTGCAGAAAGACGTCCTCACATAATCCTCAAATGGGAATAAAAATTGGGACAACCTTGCCAAAGAGCAATGTATAATGTTATACAAATGTCTTTACTACTTTGACCCTGAACTTTTACTTCTAGAAATTTAAATACTTCTGGAATATTAAGACAGTCATGGGTGCATGTGAAAATACAGTGATGAGGACCTTCATTACAATGGTATTTCTAATAGTAACATTTTTTTTTATTGAGAACAACCTAAAATAACCAGCCATAGAATATTGATCAAAGTGCCGTAAAGCAGTACTTTACTAGCCTTCTTTTTAGCCATTAAAACTATGTTACAGAAGACACATAACATAGACACAGACACATAACAATGTGTTTATGACACATGGTTAAAAGAAAATACTAGGTTATAAAAGATTGATTACAGTTTTTACAAAATATATAATATTTATGTAGTTCACAAGGGTCTAAGAATCAACAATTGAGGAATTAAAATTGTTAATATGGCTGATATTTTCTATGTGTTTGTTTACACTTTCTACTTTTAAAAACATTTTTAAAACTTCTGTAAAATAAAAATAAAAGTCTTAATATTCTAAGATTTCAGATCTTAGAATCTGACAGACTGAGAATCTTCATTTGAATGAACATCTGAAATTCTAAAATGCTCAAAAACTGAAAATTTTGGAGAGTTAACAGAAAACTATAGGTGGAAAATTCCACATCTGACTCCAAGTGACGGATCACAAACTCTGGCACACTAAAATTAGTGTATATAATGACCTTCTGGCTACGTATACAAAATATATAAGAAATATAATTTTATGTTTAGACTTTGGTTCCATCCCCAATATATCTCATTATGTGCATGTAAATACCCCCCAAATTATATATATATCTGAAATCTGAAACTTTCCCCAGGTGTTTTAGATAAGGAATATCCAATCTGTACTTCCTCTTTCCAGATGCTTTGTGCAATAATTAGTCCTCTTGCTCTGATTTTCCCACATGTATGACCTTTTACTTCTGGATCAAGAAAACCCAGAGCTCTGTCAATCAAAGCTTCCCTAGCCACAGGTCAGCCTCTGGACTGCGGTCTGGAGGAATGGAGAGCGCCGTGCCACTGCACCTGTCTTCACCCACTGTCAGGATGGACCCTGAGTGGAGGGTTGGTGGAGGAGGGGATGTGGGCTCACCTGCGGGGAGCAGAGGCTCCTGGCGATGCAGGAGCCCCCAAGTGCCCTAGGGCCAGCAAGAGCAGACGCACCTGCATGTGCAGCAGCTGCACGCGGTCGCTGGCGTCCAGCAGCTCCTGCTCCGACAGCCTGCGGGTCCGCTCCGTCTGCTCCAGCGCCACTTTCATCTCCTCCAGCTCCTCCAGCAGCAGGCCATTCCTGCGCTCCACAAGGGCCAGCTGCTCCTTGAGGTCCTCGTTGCTCCTCAGGGCGTCGTCCAGGTGCAGCTGGGAATCCTTTGGGAGAATCAGGAGTGAGGCCCGAGCTGCCTGCGGGGCGGGCTGAGGACCCCCGGGCTCCACGGGAGGCGCCAGGGCCCACCTTAAGCTGCCCCTGCACGGCGCGCAGGTGTTTCTGAGTCTCCGCCACCTGCCGGTTGGAGTGGCCCAGCTGGACCTCCATCTCGTTGAGATCCCCCTCCATCTTCTTCTTCAGCCTGAGGGCGTCGTTCCTGCTGCGGATTTCGGCCTCCAGCACGCTCTGCATGGTCTCTGCTGCCCGCTGGCCGCTTCTCTTCAGCTGCTCGATCTCCTCATCCTTCTCAATGACCTTGCGGTCCAGCTCCGATTTCACCTGGCTGAGCTCTAGCTGGACACGCAAGATTTTACTCTCTTCATGTTCCAAAGAACCCTGATGAGGACGAAGGAGTGACTGGAGTGACACAGGTGTCACCTTTTTGGTGCATGTTTTCACCCCCCATGATGATAAAATGGATATTTCATATTTTTATACGTGTTTTACAGAGGAAGAGAACACTAGAGTGTTTGACTTGCTCCCAAACATCCCTAGTTGTGACAAAAGAGGGGCTAAATCTTTGTATCCTGTCTTAACAAATGCTCCTACCTTGAAAGAGAGCAGCTTTTGAAATAGTAAATGTTCCATGGAGGATGTGTATTTTAATAGTAACTATACCTCAGGAACTAACCCATTCTCCACATTGACAGGAGATTTGCTTTCCTATTATCATGTGTTCAGATTTTCCTAGGAGCCCCTCAGCCAGCTGTGTTCCACGACCCGAGCTGATGACAACTCCAAGGGTTCCTGCATCTCTTATGGTTACACAGGATTCCCTGTAGCCAAGAATGCCAGGGGTAAATCTAAGTTAGGCATTAACTGAAGGATTCTAAGCTGCTGTTCAGGATGTTTGGTGATTGAATTATTTTGTTTCCTAAGAAGATACTGAGGATGTAATAGATATATGCATTTACTCTCAAAAGGGAAAGTGTGCCTTTGGGCCCCAGGATATAATGGGCAGAGCACAGAGCTTTTTGGATCACAGGGATGGCTGGATGTTTTTCCCAATGGAGAGGGTGCCTGGTGGCAGGAAGGGCCCTTCTGGATGGGCAACGGCTGCCTCTTTCTGTTTCCTGTTTCCCTGCGCTTCTGAGAGCAGTGCTCCAGGCAAAACACTTGCCTCCACCTCTTCTAAGGAAGCCTGGAGATCGGACTTCTCCTGCTCCACTTGCTTCTTGGTCTTTTCTACTTCCTGAAGGTTCTTGCCAGTTTCTGCAATCTGCTCGGTTAAGTCTGATATCTCTTCTGCAAAGAACAGGCTTGATTTAGGGTGTTGCAATGGGCTCTGGGTTGCAGCATCAGCATTGCTGGGTGATTTAGGGGTTTGCAGTTCATTGATGACATTTTTATAGGACAGAATACAGGGGGGCTGTTTAAGGAAGTATCAGCAAGACACAGATGCATCACCTCACCTGACCTATACAGGGAAACCAGTAAGAGGGGAAAAAAACTTTTTATAGCCCAAAGATTTCAAGAAGTGTGCAAAACAGTCACAGGGATGATCAGAAAATGTAGAGCTGCAGTCTTTCAGGATCAGCAGCAGCTTTAGAAAGTACTGGGCCTCCTTTTCTAATTTTATAGGTCAGAGGACTGAGGTCCTAGGGACTTAGGGACAGGGATCAAAAGCCACTCAGAGGCAGAATCCTTGGAGTGTCTTTTTCTCTATCAGCAGTGTGCTCGGCAACCCAGTGTACCTTCAGATTCTGAAAATGAGACTCAGCCCCACGTGTAGTGGTGTGCACCTATTAAACCAGCGCTCTAGGAGGCTGAGGCAGGACAACTGCAAGCTCAAGCTCCCTCTGGGCAATTTACCAACTTAACAAGATCCTGTCTCAAACTACAAAATACACAAAGGGTAGAGATGTAGCTTAAGGTGAAGGCTGTCGATGCAGTCCTCAGTACAGGGGAGAAGGAAGGAGTTGGCAGCTAGCATGTCTTACACTGAGAGTGCCCCCAGCCTTGGGACACATGGTTAATGTGAGCCGGTAGAGAGAGGATTTTGTAGGGCAGCAGGAAGGAGAAGACTGCGGCCAAATTGGGATGGGGCTGACAGGAGAAGGGGTATCGCACCCATAACAAGACGGCAAACCTTGCAGGTTTTTGTTCTCCCTCCGCAGAGTCTCCAGCTGCTCCAGCACCTCCTCGTAGGCATTCCTCATCTTGAAGATCTCAGTGCTCAGGGACCTGGACTCCTTCTGAGCAGCTTCCAGTTCAGCTTGACTTTCATCCAGCTTTTGCTTCCACTCTGCAAGGACCTGGGAGAGGACAAAGGGACATGGAAGGAGCAGAAAGAGCTGGGGGGGGGGCAGGGAAGAGACCACTCAAGCAAGGCTTTTCAGCAGCACTGTGGTTTCATGGTCCCCATCCTTCAGGAACAAAGCAAGTGGGTAGCTCCTACTCCTACCCATGGGCTCCAAGCTCTGAGATCCCTCCAGGTGCTCTGCTGGGTTTCTCTCCATCACCCTCTCCCTTTCCCTTTTCCACTCCTCTTCTCTTTCTCTCTTAAAGTACTGGGGATTGAACTCTGGGCCTTCACACTGAGCTCCATCCCCAGCCTATTTTCTTTACATTTTGAGATAAGGTCTCAATGAGTTGTTAAATTGCCCAGGCTGGGGGCTGGGGAGATGGCTGAGTGGAATAAGCGCTTCCATGGCAAGCACAAGGACCTGAGTTCAATCCCCGGTTCTGAAAAAAAAAAAAAAAATTGCCCAGGCTGGGCTCACACTTGTGATCCTTCTTCCTCAGGCTCTCAGGGCGCTAAGATGAAAGGCAGGTTGAGTATCACCGATCCAAAGTGCTTTGGAATATTCATTTGGAATATTTATGAAACAGGAGATATCCTGGTGAGAAAACCCAAATCTAAATAATAAAGTTTGCTGTCTTCCATATTCACCTACACACAGTACAGATCACGTCAGGTGATATTTTTAGTGTGCCTGTGTTTTGCCTGCCACCTGTGTGTCACATGAGGTCAGGTGTGGGGATCTGGCACTTTCAGCATCAGGGTGTGCCAAAACTTCAGACTGGATTTTTATATTCGGGGGGGGGGCATAACCTGTACTGCAATATCAATGTTATTCAAATTAGCTCTGATTGAAGATCAGACTAAAGTAAAAGAGGTACTGTCACAAAGCTAAAGAGGGATCCCTAGACGTCCCACACTGAGTGCTGCTGCATGCGCTTCTCACATATCTGAGCGTGCAAGGCCACGCTCTAATCATCTCTGCTGCGAGACAGTGTGGGAGAGACCTTGTCGAAGTTCCTCTGCTTCTTGTCCAGGGTGGTACAGGCGGTGGTGGCCCGCTCCAAGTCCAGCATCAGATCATCCACCTCGCCCTGGAGCCTCTGTTTGGTTTTCTCCAAGGAAGAGCACTTGGAGTTTGCCGTCTCTGTGTTCTCCTCTGCTTCCTGGAGTCTCTGGGCCAGTTTCTTCCTAGGAGAACCAGACGTTTTTGTTCTGGGCAAAAGTGGGATGTTTCAGATGGAAAAAGAACAGTATGGAAGGGACAGAGCAAGACTCAGCATTTAGGAGGAGAGGATCAGGAGCTAATCCTACAGCACATAATGATGCACAGCAGGCTGCGTGTATGATGGTTGTTCCATCAGACCATCATGGGGCTGAAAAACTTCCAACCCTTCCTGAAGGCGTAGCTCTTATAGCATGACTGTGCAATAACTCATGTCTGGGTGATGTTCATATACACAAACCAGTCATAGGGTGGTATAACAGATACAGTTATACTTGGTAAGGATAATAAACAGTGTGTTACTGGTGTTCCTAAATTATCCTTTTTCTTTCTTTTTTCTTGCAGAGCCAACTCAGCCTTTATTTTGGAAAAGACAACTGAGCTGGGTTTTGGTGGAGGGCATGGGGAGAAGGGGTAGCCCAAGGGTAGGCTGGGGCCCAGGGCTGAGCCTCAGGTCTCTTGCTCCCAGGGCTCCTGAACACAGCTGTCTCCCCCAAGCTCTAGGGGAGCTACGGGAGGGGCACGGGTAAGAAGAGGCTGCTGTGGCCCATTCCCTTGGGAAGGACATCAGAGGACTCGGATGCCAACTTCCTGTTGCCAGTCTCGATCTTCTTCACAACCATGGCAAACTTGGTGTGGGTGGAGCCAGACCTTGGGAGGCCCCCGTAGAGTGAGCTCCACCCTCCTATGAAGCCACAGGTGGCCTTCCTGTGGATACTCACGTAACCCTGCCTCCAGTCTGTCCTCCTCACCCTTCAGCAGCTCGCAGTAGATGGCCATCTCCATGCCCAGGGCCAGCTTGATGTTCCTGAGCTCCTGGTACCCCTACGGTTGCTGCACCACGTCTTGCTTGGCCTTCTGCAGGGCAGCCTCCAGAGGGGTCTCCTTGACCCTGGTGTCCCGCATGGCCAGCTGTCCATGCTGCTCAGTATCACTAAGCCTTCTGGAGGCAGCTGATGCTGAAGGTCATCTCAGAGATCTCAGACTTCATGCTGTGGAGGTCTCCCCTGTGCTGCCCAGCCAGACTGCAGCTCCTCATACTCGATGTGTTACATGTTCTCAGGTTCGCCCCCACTGTGGTTGGCCACCTCCTCACACTGGGCCTTGACCTCAGTGATGCTGCCATTCAGGTCCAGGGAGTGGCTGCAACCCATGGACAGCACCACCACAGATATGTCTGAGATATGAGAACGCAGCTCCTGGATGCTTCTTCATACAGCTGCCTGCGGAAGTTGATCTGGTCAGTCCTTCCAAGCAAGACTTGAATTCCCCCTTGTTCATGTAAACTTTATTCACATTCTTCTCCTTCTCCTTCTCCTCCTTCTTTTCAATGTATTTAGTACACGGTCTACAGGGTTTCATGACACAGATCAGACTTACAGTGATCCTCCTATATTCAGCCTCCCAAGTGCTAAGATAACAGGCACATGCCACCACACCCAGTCTCAATTGCCATCTCAGCATGCCCTGGGCATGGGGCACTAAGCAGGCACTTTATCTGGCCGGCCCTAGCATCCTTCTTGATGAGGACAAATTCATTCTCCATCTCAGTGTGCATGATCATCTCATCCCTACAGTTGTTCTTGAAGTTCTGTAGCAGCCCCTGTGTGTCACCAGGCTACACCTCTGGCTCTGACAGCATCCAACTGGCACTGGAGGGTGTTGCAATAGCTTTTGCACATGTCGTCCATGTTACCCTGGGATGTCTTCTGCTGCTGCGGAAGGTGCCACATGGTCTCCACCAGGATCCATAGCTTGTTGATGAAGGAGGCAAACTTGTTGAGGTTTTTATCTGCTCTTTCTTCTGAATAAGCATGGCCTGGATGTTGGGGTCCGCATCCAGGTTCAGGGGGTTCAGCAGGCTCTGGTTTACCTGCATGGCTGTGATGCTCCCCACACTGCTTACCCTGCTACAGCTGCCCAGACCCAGGCTTCCCCAGAAGCTGCTGCTGCCACCCATTTGGAAGACGCTGGAGGAGATAACTGAGAGAGCTGGCCCTCCGGTGGACACCTTGTAGGACTTCCGGGTCATCCTCGTGGACATGGTAGAGGCTGGGGTGAAGGAAGAGGGGCTGAAGATGCAGATTCAAGAAGGAACCAGACGACTCCTGGTGGGCCCATTTGTAGTTTTTATGGGATTCAGGGCCTCTTGCATACTAGATGAGGGTTCTACCCCTGAGCTACACCCATAGGCTTATACTTCACTTTTTATTGTTGTTTTAGAGGTACTCCTGCTAGAAACATTTACTGTAAAGCAATATGCGATGTGATGACAGTGGCCTCACATAGCCTGTGTTGAATGCAGCTCCTGATTGCACCAAGAGGTCACATGGTGTAGGGCCTTACACCACCTAGGTTTCTGTGGCGCCCTGAAGAAAGTTTGTATAATAACAGCACTGCCTAAGGAATGGCATTTCTTAAGTGATCATATTACCTGATTGATTCCTAACTGCGCATGGCAAAGCAGGTACTCAGGAGCCATCCAGGGAGCCAGGTGGAATGGACAGTTCCCCAGGAGAAGGAAAGGGAGACGCCAAGAGGGTGAGGGCCACTCTCTGAATGCTTAAGAAGCTTGGAAGAAGGAAAAGATGAAGGGAAGGAGGAAGGGAGGAAGGGAGGGAGGAAGTCTGCAGGTAGGAAGACATCTCTGATTCCTAGCTTGCATTCTGGAGTCACTTCTCCTATTGTAACCTTACTTGGCCTCCTCCAGCTCCTCCGTGCGCTGGATGGCGTCCGTCTCATACTTGGTTCTCCACTGGGCAACCTCAGTGTTGGCTTTGGACAGCGCCCTCTGAAGCTCGGCTTTGCCTTCCTGCTCCTCCTCATACTGCTCGCGCAGCAGGTCACAGTCGTGGCGAGAGGACTGCAGCGCGTGCGCCAGAGCGTTCTTGGCCTGTGGAGTTACACAAGTTGCACAAGCATTTGACACTTTTCCAGTGTATTTACACTCAAATGGTTTTCTTTTGGCTCACATTAGTCCCTTGCTGCCTTCATAAATTTTGTCACCTTTCATATCAGTAATTCAATTTTTTGGTTATATTTAAATATTTTTTAAAAAATAAACTACTGCACTACAGCAAATAGAGAACCATTAACCATTGCTATAAACAGAAGGTAACCATAAAAATAAATGCAATGGAAATAGACCAATGCAACACCATCTGTCTAGCCTTGCTGGCCACTGTGGCTTTCTGCCTAGACCCTGCCCTCTATTCTCAGTAAGGTAAATGAGCAAATGCTAGAGAGCTATTGTCCAAATTGAGATCTTTTCCTGGATGTAATCCAAAGTATTAAAGCAAGTAGAGAGTGAACACTTTTTTCACTACTTGATGCAGTGCTGTGCAACGCTGTGGTGGGAGACACCTACTAGCATTGCCTACAGTCACAGCAGGTTGTGTGGACATAGGGCTGACTGCTGATGGAGTTGTGCTGTTTGGCTCACCCCTTATGGCTCATCTTTTCTTCTCAAGGAGAAGGAGGGGAAGAGGTGCCTTGAAGTCTCCCATGATGAGGGCGGTGTCAAAATTTAGCTTTAGGTATAATAGTTGTTGAACACCCTCTAGCTCCATTATCAAAGAAAAGTGTACTGCTATCCCAGTGCAGTAATTTGAACATTTTCCCTGAGAGGGAAATCTGCTGTTGGACTCAGGCCACAGGAGAGCCTTACTCCCATGGGGACTTTCTCCTTACGTGTTCAGGCTCTGGTTCTCATCATTATACCCATCCCATAGTGCACCAACACCTTCGTGGTAGAAGAGAAAGCTGGGAGATAAATATATCAATTGTTCCTTTGCAGAATGATGGAGCTTGGGGAAAATTTCCCAAATTTCCCTGTAAGTCTTAGCCAGCACACAGCAATCTAAGAATTCCATCTATGCTGTTTTCTGGACTCCTGGTTTCCTATCTTAATCCTTGCACAGACATCAGAAGCATATTATGAGCACCTACTGTGTACACTTTTCTCTTCTACCAACTATGTACTGCAATAGCAAGGGGAAAATATTTCTGCCCTTCAGGGGTTTACAGGTTAGTGGGATAATAATATCACAGATATTAATATCTAAAGATAGTGGAATTGAGCACATGATGATGTTTATGTAAATGTGTCCAAGGTGTCTCAAACCATGTATCTTTTGGGAAGAAAGGCTCCTAGGGGCAGGTGTCATGAGAGATGACCCACCAAGTATAATGGGAAAGAAAGAGGAAAGCACTTTAGGTGGCTGAGGTGAAAGGCTGTGCAGAGACAGCCAAGCTAATCCAGTGATGGGGAGCAGATATCACTGGCTGGAGAGGGACATTTATCAGGCCAACCCCTGGGGACAGAGGTGTCCAGGAGATGGAGGACTATGGTAGAGTTGTCCAGCTCTGAGAAAGAAGACCCAAAGCCAAGGACCCTGACCTTAAGGAACAGCTTGCTACTACCTGAGGAGGCAGAGGGAAGGCGCATGAGACATCTCTACTCGGCACTGCCTCCCTCCAATTTGGCTGAGCTGATTGCAGGTTCTGGCTCATTCAGACATTTCAAAAGGCACCCTCACCTTGGTTTCTTCTTCCAGTTGCCTCTTCACCTCCTCTAGCTGCTGGGTGAGAGCCTGCTTGCTTTTGGTCAACTGTGAAATCAGAGACTCCTTCTCTTCCATTTGGTGGCTCAGCTCCCCTATCAAGCACAGAAAGCCCCACATGGACATTGGCCACCGCCCTCCTGTGTGGCCCAGCCAACCCAAGCACTGCCCAGCCTCACCATTTTGGGTCTGCAGCCTTGCCTTCTGCATGTTGAGATCGTGGATCAACTGGGTCTGCTGGTCATCCTTGGCTTTGATTTCATTAAATTGATCCTCCACAGATCGGCATATTCTTTCCACATTACTCTGAAAACAAACAAAAAAGATCAATATGAATGGAGGAAAAGGGTTCCTGTTGCCCAATATTGAACTGCACAGTATGATAATTTGGCTTCTTGTTAGGCATAATAGAAATATGGAATACATAAAAGCTGCTTTAAGGGCCGGGGAGCTAGCTCAGTGGCCCAAGTGCCTGCCTGGCAAGCACAAGGACAGGGGTTCAATCCTCGGTATCACAAGCTGCACTGGCTCAGGAGCCCCACATGTGCTGAGCCGGCCACCAAGGCCAGGTGTGGTGATGCATGCCTGTAATCCCAGCACTAGGGAAGCTGAGACAGGAGGATCACTATGAGTCTGAGCTCTGTAGCTAGACCCTATACCAAATAAATAAAGAAATCTTAAAAATAAAGTGCTGCTTTAAAATGATAATCATTTCAGGTTTGCCTTATTATTATTTGTTAACCAACAGTTCAAAGCATCAGCTTTGGGAGGGGGTCAGTATTCAATAATTTTTAAATATCATCTGGGAAGATGCCTCACAAAGGAATCCTGTAGGAATACAGGCATTTCTATTGCCAGGTGGATATTTGCAAGCAGTGTAGTCAGGTGACAAGACTGAACATTTTGTTCAATAATACAAATGGCTCCCTGGGGAGGGAGTCACTGTCCCAGCCTGTAGCTGACCTGTATTTTCATGAGATTTATCCAAAGTATTCTGTATGTTATTGACCCCTACCCTCCTCCTATGCAAGAGCATGTAGAATGAAATGAGTATATGCTCTTCCTTAACCTGACGTGGCCTCAGGAGGAGAAGAGATATTAGATCCAAAGAGAGTCCTCAAGGAGCTCGAGATGTGTTCAAGAAGATGGCACACACGTGAAAGGATTCCAGCAGGGGGACTCAAAAGAGGCTCAGTGACTCCCAAGGAGGGAAATCAAAGGATATAATAACCAAGAAATACAAAGTAGTAGGAGTGCTCTTTCCCTGGATTTTAAAATTGAGAATAGAGCAGAAAGCTATTCTGGAGGCAGGCAAGCTATAAAGAAGAGCTGATTATAGACAGCCTGTGGGTAATGCTGGAGTGTCTTCTAACCCAGCCATCCGTGCAACCCAGCTTGGTTTGGGGAGAGGAGACAGAGAAGGACAGAGACAGAGACAGAGACAGAGAGACAAAGAGAGAGAGACACGGAAAGAGATAGAGAGACAGACAGAGACAAAGAGACAGAGACAGAGAAGGACTAAGAGTGAGACAGAGAGACACAGACAAATGGAGGCAGAGAGAGACAGACAGACAGACAGACATAGATACAGAGACACAGAGAGAAAAAGAAAGATACTGAGACAGAGGCAGAGAGACAGAAACAAAGAGAGACAGAGACAAAGACAGAGAGACACACACACAAAGAAGGACAGAGATAAACAGAGACACAGAGACAGAGAGACAGAGAAACAGAGACAGAGAGATAGACAAAGAGCAACAGACAGATACAGAGGCAGAGAAACACAGAACCAGAGAGACAGAGATAGACAGACAGACAGACAGAGAGACAGGCAGGCAGGCAGAGACAGAGAGATAGAAGACGTGAGCCAGTTCATGCAGTCAGGGAGCACCAGTGTTTGAATGCACTCTTGAGCAGGAAGCTTGATCCCCAGGGTGTCTGTCAGCACAGGGAAATGGGGAGTTTCAAGGGGTAGGGTCTAGTAGGAGGCAGTCAAGTAATGGGGCTGTACCTTTTGGAAGGATTAATGCCAGACTAATGAGACTTGAATAATTGCCTTCTTCTCTTCTCCGTGTGTTCCTGCCACTATGATGCCACTCACCATGGGGCTTTTACCAGAGCTGAGGAGGTGCCAGTCCCAGCCCTTGAACCTCCAAAACCAAGAGTTAAATAAAACTCTTTCCTTCACTAAGCACCCAGTCACAGGTGTTTTGCTGTAGCAGTAGAAAATGAGCTAAGATAGGGATTAAGAGAAAGCTCAGAACAATGTGAAGCAGATGTTGCACAAGGACAGAAAGAGGCCCCACGGAGACCCTCACCCTCTGCAGACAGGTGAGAGCCTCTCTTCTCACCCTATCTCCTTTCCTCTTCTTAGCAAACACCTAACCCTCTAGGGTCCCTCCCACATCTGGGCTGCTACTTAGCCCAGCCCAGCCAAACAGCTTTAGGTACAGCTCAGGCTACCCAGAAGGAGAGCAGCTCTTAAATCTCGGAGCACAGAGCTGCCGAGAGAGCAAAGCTTGGCATTTAGTTAGACACAGGGGTGTTTAACCCCAAAACTGGTGAAGAGGGATTCAGAGCCTCTGCCTGCTGGGGCCACACAGAGTTTTGGAACTGTCATGAACAGATTGTATTTTCTAGGTGGGCATTTTTGGCAACGGCCTAAAGAGATCTCAAAAGAAAGGAGCATGATTTGTCATTCAAAGCAAATCTTAAGGTTCACGCCTAATTTTCATAATGTTGTATGCAGTTTAGACCTCAGTCTCTGCAGATTCCACATTCTCAGGGTCAACAGATGGAAAACATTTCCAATCCAAGTACTGACCAGGCCCGACCGTGCTTAGTTTCCAAGATCAGATGAGATCGGGAGCATTCAGGGTGGTATGGCTGTAGACAATTTTGTAGTGAAAAAAGATATATATATATATATATATATATATATATATATATATGTATATATATATATA
>PVKA01025167.1:0-33287 GCA_004027165.1 Ctenomys sociabilis
CACACATGACAGGCACGCACGCACAGTGTCTCACTGGCCTCCCCAGCCAGTGCCAGTGGTGGAGACTGGGGTGCAGGGATGTGGGAGAGCCCTGAACAGGCCGAGCTGTGACCTATGATCTGGTCCTGGCCCCAGTCAGCTTGGCTGAGTGGGCCTCCGCAGAGCGTCCAGGGTCCTGGCTGGCTCCAGGTCCTATAGGCCCCCACCGCACACCCCAGGCCTGCCCACGCTTTCAGACAAACCCGCTGGTGCTCAGGTGTGCGGGGCTGTTTGCCTGTCTTACCAGCTGCAGCAGCAGCTTCGTGGTGGTGATTTACTTTTCCATGATGCTGGGAGGAGGAAAGGGAGCCCCAGGCCTCCAGGGGCCTCAGAAAACCGAGCGCCTGAGGTAGCTAATTCTGTCAGCCTGCCCTGCCGCTGGCCCTCGGGGACCTTGGGGACAACACAGTGTCCTGCACAGCCCTTAGCCAGAGGGAACTGCAGAGGTCGGAGAAGCTGGCCCTGCCGCCCAGAGCTGGGATAAGATGGCCCAGAGAGGGAGGTCCCTGTCTGAGGTCACACAGCCCAACCAGTCGGCTGAGACCAGGAGTGAGGGGCACCTCGAAGAGCAGCGCTGGGAGGCTGCGCCGTGGCTGGGGTGGTCGTATCCCCACGCAGCACCATTCTCCCTCGAGGGAGACGTCTGGGCACAGACCGGGCCCTCAGCCTAGACGAGTGCAGCGAGGTGGCTGATTCAAGGGAAGGAACTGATGGTTTTGGCTCTGGTGACATAATTTGAGCTTTCAGGCCATTATTTGGATTTTGAGAAACTCTGCTACTGTGAGCTCAGCAGGGTCTTCCCATCCTTAAAAGATTCTTATCTCCAGATGGCCAAGGTGCAAATGGTTACGGAAGGCAAATGGTCCATGCAGAGCGCAAGGTGGCCGCAGCCTCGGACATGACGGAGTCTCCAAGGATCGTGGGGCGGGTTTTGGATTCTGGGGCGCACGTAATCCTCAGGGCCTGCCCTTCGTTGAGCTTCAGTGTGGTATCAAAGGAGAACGCCTGTGGTCAAGGAAGAGGCTTGATGGAGCCGTGACCAGCTCCAGTGTGGGGGAGGCCAGATTTTCTTAATTAGCTTTAACCAAAGCACCATATGGCGGGAGTTAGCGGAGAAACCGTAACAGGGTCCAGCTGTCTTCTATTAAGCCAGACATTTGGGAGACTTGCAGAAATGTAAAGCAATACTACCCTTTTCTCTCCTGTTTTCAAATAGTTTTCTCTCATAAAAAATGTACTGCTCATATTCATATGAGCTGAGTTGATTATTTTTATCTTAAATGAGTTAACAGATGAATATTTAAAAGTTTCTCTGTTTTAATTGCTAATATAGTATGATAAATATTGATAAACTCACACAAACTAATGCTCTGGGGAGCATCATTAATTTTTCACAGTGCCAAGGAGCCCTGGTACCTGTGGGGCTGGAGCAGGGAGAGTACGGTTTGCAGCCCAAGGGTGACATCTGAGAGCAGGAGGGTGAGGGCGAGGGACATCGGGCTCTCAGGAACAGTGGCTGCAAAGCACAGAGGGATGGGGCTCTCTGGGGGTGGCCCGGCCTATGGGGGCCACAGGTAGACGGCCCATGCCATGGGAGAGTCCGGACCCCACTGGGAGGGTGAGGCAGACCTCTGGACAGTGACTGGGGTGCTTGGGACAGGACCCTGCCTCCGAATGCTAGCAGAGAGGCCCAGCGACGCTCCGCCCTGGCCTGTCCCAGCCCTGTCCCTAGGCCCCACCACTCAAGGTCTCTTCCTGGAGCCATAGCGCATGCCCGTCTTCAGCTACCCTGGTACGGTAGACAAGAGGGAATCCTTCTGGGCCCCAGCAGAGGAGCCAGGGCTTCTCAGTGGGTCATCGGGGCCTCCTTAAGCAGGGCCTGGAGAGTGCTGGCCCTGTGTGCCACACCCCTCCCTCCCTCCTATGAATGTTGCCTGCAGACCCTGTTGGTCACACAGGTAGCTTTAATGTCACCAGTGAGTGTATCCCGCTGACGTCTCTTGAGGCCTCTGCATCCTTATTTGTTTTGTTTTTTATTTTTTGAGCCAGGTTCTCACAGTGTAATTTGGCTTGCCCATAGCAGTCTTTCTGCCTTTGCCTCCCAAGTGCTGAGATTACAGGCCTGCACTGCTACGCCTGGCATCTGCATACCTACTTTGTCCCCCTCCACCCCGCAACTTTGGCATGTGAGCTCCCCAGGCCTTTGGCCACCTCCCTGAGCCCCTGGATCCCTGGTGCTCTGCCCTCTTGGCTCTCAAGTCTGCCCAGAAGTCATGCTGCTGATGGACAGAAGCCACCTGCTTATGTACCAGGAATCCTGGGCTGGCCTGGCCACCAGCGATGCCATACAGGTATCTGACATGCCAGGGTGGCGACAGGACGCATGTGTGGAGAGTGCAGGGACAGGCACCCCTGCCAGGACAGCCCTCTCCTGGCAGCCTGCTCTACCCAGAGGCCTCGGAGCTGACGCTCTCAGAAGGTCTGAAGCACCAGCACCCCCTAGCTCCAGCGTGGCCCTTCCGACAGCCCAGTCCAGCTGCCCTGCAGACTGCAGCCAAGCCCAAGGGGCCATGCTGACTCCTGTCCTGAGATCCTTAGGCCTGCAGCTTTTCTGGCTGCTGAGGTGGAAGCAGAACCCCTTTCTCTCTGTATCCGTATCCATGCTCGGCATCTGCGTGGGCCACATCCACTCTGGTCCTGCCTCTCCCCATCCCTGGCCCAGGGGGTGCCATCTTTGTATCCAGCCTCGGTCCTCTCCAGCCCTGCTCACTCTAGGCCAGACCTGGCTACTGCAGAAACCTGTCTGATCAGTGTGTCCCTGATACCAAGATCCTGAAACCTGACCCTACAACCTCTTCTGGCCTCTTCTCTACCTCTATGCAGGTCCTCTACCCCTTAGAACCTCCTAGAGACACAGCTGAACCCCCTGCCCACTGTACCCCTGTTATGCTGTACCTCTCCCCCTTCCCTGGTGCTTCTGTCACTAGGGACTTGGGGGCTTAGTCAGGTGCCTCCTGGGCCCACCAGCCAGGGCCAGGGAGTTCCCTTTGGGCTGTCCTTCCAAAGGGGCTGTGACATGACTGGCTTGGCAGAAGCTGGAGGTGGGAGATAGAGGACAGAGATGGGATAGAGCACAGTGACCTCCCAGCCTCTGTCCATGGAGGTGGACCTGGCATCCTGAGAGGCCCCTCCTGCCCTGTGGCCGCATCTGCATCCTCTGGAGCCTTGCAGGAACAGCCTACTAGGCCCTTTGCAAGGGACACTAAGGGCCAGGGACCTCCACCAAGGCCACAGTGGGCTGGGCCCAGGACCTCGGGCTCTCAGCTGCAGGCCTTAGCCTCTGGGTCCTGCTGCTGCTGTCCCCCCACCCCTCGGGGTGCTGGTGTCCTCTCTGCTTCAGGTATAGGCACTCACAGAAGCTGTGGCTGTGCTGCCCCTCTTCCCAGCCAGCCAGGACAGAATCCAGTAAACAACAGGCTGCCCATTGATTGGAGGTCACCAGGGCCAGGGCCGATCGATGTTTGCAGACAGCTGGGCAGGCGGGTAATAAAGTACCAGCTCCTCAGCAGGCCGGCCGGGATTTAATCCCCTCACCTCCTCCACAGGGCTGCAGCTAGGATGACAGCTGAGGGTGAGAGAAGACAGATGAGGCCCAAGGCCATTGTGGGAGGGGTGAGGGAGGGGTGGGAGAAGCCCTTTGTCCCTGGGGCTGCAAGTAGGCCTGCCCTTGGTCCCCCCAAAGACAGGCTCTTCCCCACTCCCTACCCCATGCATTTGTCCCTGGGGACCCTAAGCTGTTGGCCTCTCTGAAATGATTCTGGAGGGCGGGCAAGGGCACCAGAGACCCGACAGCACGGAGCTTGTAGGGCGTGCCACGCCATGTCCTGAGCTTACCTGTGTCCCTTGTCACCTTGTGCCATCTCCATGGCACGGCATGATAATGGTTACTGCTGCATCCTGACAGGCGAGGAAAGAGGTTCTGGGAGATGTGGGACCACAGAGCTGCGCTGCAAGGGACCAACCCACAGGGCTTGTCATGCGCCTGGGTGCCCACCACTGGGGTCTGTTGTTAACGAGCCAGGGGAGACTTCCTGCAGGAAGTGGGCTTGGGCCCTACAGTTTTGGAGCCCTTCCTTCCTCAAGCTTGTTTGAAGCTTTGGGGAAAAGAATAAATTAGCCGCGATTCAGAGCCAGGGTCCCCGGCCCCAAATGAAAGAGTCGCCAAGTGAGATGTGGTCCCTAAGTTGATGACTCTGAGCCAAGTCTGAACCCCTGGGGTACGCTGGAGTATTTCAGAGGGTACTAATGTTTGGCTAAAGATTCATCTTTCAGTATCAGTTTTTAAAGTGGTACAATGGTATCGTAAAGCAAACAGAGTGGAGACTTATGTCATGCACCATCGGCCTGTTTGAAATCATCAGGAGGGCCCTGGGCTAGGAGGTTCCTGCAATCTGCATTTTGTGGTTTGCGCTTCTGCAATGCTAGAAGTGGAATCAGTTCTTCTCAGCACCTGATCCCGGAACCACAACCCAGCCTCCTGCTTCTGGGTCTAATTGAAAAGTATCTTAGGGAGGATAACAGAAGGATCAAAGGTCCCTCTTTAATGTGCAATTACTTATCTGTAGGAGTAAAGGACAGCGTGCAAGGGTGAAACAGGAGGCGGGCAGGGTCCAGTGTGTGCCACTGTTAACCCCTTCTTCCTGTTTTATGTTCAGCCACACAGCCCTGCTCATCCTATCTAATCTTGGTACAACTGCTCTCTCCTATTACGGGAAGAGCGCGGCTTGTATGTGAGCGGGCGTCGGTGCGCACAGGGCTGGCTTTTGTTTCACACAGTGTGAGTCTATTTGGGCTGCAGCTCTCAGCACGGCGTGGTCACACAGCAGGCCTGGCCCGAGCGTGGCAGCTTGGGCTGTGGGGCTGGCGCTCGCAGCAGTCAGACCCCAGGACCTTTGCACCTCCCAAGCCCTTGATCTGGAAACTCGTCCTGCAGAGTCTGTGGCCAGCCCTTCGGCCTAGGTATCCTCTCCCCTGCCTGCTGTACCGCCCACCTCACCAGGTACTTTTCCTCATAGCACTTTCTTTTTTTGGTGGAACTGAGGATTGAGCTCAGGCTCTTGCACTTCCCAGGCCAGCACTTATTCTCCTGAGCCATCTCCCTTTCATCCTCTACAATTCCATTGTTTATATTTGTTGCTTGGGTATTTTGTTTCTCACTCCTGACTGCCAGTGTCACATGGACAGGGCCCCTCTTCACCTTGCTCTCTGTCACGTCTGCTGTGCTGCACCTGTGCTAGGCACACATCAGGCCCTCAGCAGATGTTGGTGGCATCAAGGGGCCACTGGCACAGAGTTGTGCTCACTTTCGGGGACAGTTTCCTGAGGAAAACATGATTTTGTTTCCAGCAGGGCCATGTGGGGCCTTGAGGGGAGCACAGAGAAGGTGGCTCCAGTAGGGTGCGCACCAAGGAGAGAAGGAGGAGCCCTAACAGGGCACACCTGTCATCTCAGCACTCTGGGAGGCTGAGGCAGGAGGATCACTGTGAGTTTTTGAGACCAGCCTGGCTATAAAGTGAGCTCAAGACCAGCCTGAGCTTCATAGTGAGACACTGTCTTAAAAAAAAAAAAAAAAAAAAAAAAAATTTACAATCTGTGTGAGAAGGAGAGGGGGTGACAGGAGAGGGAAGGCAGTGATGTGTCCTGGAGCAGCTGGGGCCGTGATGCCCAGTGAGAGGGTGACAACAGAGCTGGCGGGGGAGACAGGAAGGGAAGGGAATCCAAGAGACCCGTGAAGATCTCACAGTGCTCTCAGCCGCTCCTCACAGACACCTCACAGCCCGAGATGGCCCTTCTCAGAACCCTAAGCAAACTGGCCACCTACACTCTGGCGGGGGTGTTCGCTGTGCTAAGGGGGTAGGGCGCACGTGGAAGAAGGCTGGAAAGGGGACCAGGATGCCACAAGGTAGAAAAGGTGTCTCTCTTGGGTGGGAAGGGCCAGCACTGGAAGTCATGGGAGCGCCTGGCAGCGCCCCAAGCAGAGATGTAGCAGGAGCCGGATGTGGCATACGGGGAGGGTGTGGCCTGCGGGGGTGGGGCATGGAGGTGTGGCCTGAGGACAGGGGTGTGTGGCTTGAGCGGGGCTGACCAGCAGTGGGGTGTGGTCTGCAGGGCGTTTTCTCCCCCTCCCCTTGTTCCTCTCTGCCCCTTCCTCCCCCAACCCCAGCCTCGCTCATTTAGCACCGCAATTAAAATTTAAAGGCCTATCAACACATCCTGGCAGGCCAGGTTCTTCCCAGACAGAATTATTTAATGGACTGGATGGCAACTCTGGGGCTCGGGCTGCCGCAGCAGACCCACTGAGGCAGAAAATTAATAAATACAGCGGCTCTACTGCCCACGCGGGCTGGCCTGGAAGACGCGGTGGGCAGCGCGGGAGCAGAGGGGAGCAGCGGGTTGGGGTGCCTGGCCGGTGGGGGCGACGTCCTTGGCCTGCTGGCCTCGGTCCACTCATCCGCGTAACGGGGTCATGGAGGTCTCAGAGGTGAGGTCTCTAAAGCCCCAGGCTTGATAATGAGTCCGAGGCAGGAGCTCAATAAATTCTGCCTGGGAGCCAGGGAGATGGCTCAGTAGAATAAGCGCTTGCCCAGCTAAGTTCAATTCTCGGTTCCGCCAAAAAAAAATTCTTCCTGCTTTGTCTCTCGTGAGCTCTCACTGCCTCGGGGGTCACCTCGTGGGGGCACAGGCACAAGAGAACCAGGCACCTCTGACCGGGCAGGCGCCCGGCTGCGGGCACCCTGGGATCTGGGCCTTTGCTCCAGGAAGAGAGGTCCCCAGGGTTCAGCATCGTGGGGACTTGGCCCTATGCGGGTTCTTGACCCTCAGCTTCCTCACTGTACAAGGGGGCGGGTGCCCTCCTGCAGGTTATCTTGAGCCTGGTGCGGTTATGTGCCCTGAGTGGGCCAGCTCCGCCCAGGTGGGGCAGCCCCAGGGAGAGAGCAGTTGGCAGAGCCCGAGGGGGACAGCGAGGGGGGGCGGGGGTGGTCACACCTGGCTTGGTCTGTCCAATCCTCCTCCAGAGCAGGAGCCCCTAGCAGGGGCCTCTGTGGGCCTGGGTCCTGAAATAGGGTCCCACGTTTCTCTAACAAGCATGGTTTGAAGCCCCTACTGTGTGTCCAGCTCTACTGAGGTGCTGGGGATGCAACAGGGACCATAGCAGAGGCCTGTTCTCAGAGAACTGAAGTTAAAGACGTATGGGGGGGATGGGAGTGCAGAGATGACTGCCTGGTGCTTGTTTTCTATAGGGGGCAGGGAGGGTCTTCCTAAGATGGTGACATTGGAGCAGAGCCCTGAAGCAAGCACAGAGCCTCCTGGGTCCCTGGAAAGGACTTTGCTGGGGCAGCAGCCGGTGCAAAGGCCCTGGCAGAGGAGCAGCAAGGAGGCGGGGAAGCAGATGGGAAGACCTACAGGAAGGGATGTGGGCACTGCTTTATCCACAGGGGCGGGCAGCAGCAGGGACAGCTCTGTGCAGGTTAGGATCTGACAGGTCTTATCAGGTTTTGGTGGCTTCTGATGGGACACAGGGAGCAAAGAGCAGGTGAGAATGCCAGGACACGTGACAAAGCCACTGGCTGCCCAGGTGGGTGGCCATGGTGTCCTGCCTAGGAGGGACAGCTGGGTGAAGAAGCCGGGTCCAGAGCTGGGGAGGTGGCTCAGTGGAATTAGCGCCTCCTTGGCAAGCACAAGAGCCTGGGTTCAATCCCGGGTTCTGCCAAAAAAAAAAGCTGGGTGCTGGCTGCTTTGAAGGCAGAGTGGCCAGGAGGCAGGGCCGGGCCGGGGCCGTGTGATCTCCCAGGGTTCCCCGGGTGTTTGGGTCCTGTTGGGTCCTGGACCTTTGTTCCCTCCAGGGCCCTGTGAGGACTCCTGGAAACAGTACTGAGAGCCAGGACCCTTCCATCCTTAGCCTCCAGGTGCAACAGCACCTCTGGGGCCAGGGGTGGGCCCTGGTGCTGTGGGGCATGGGGTGGGAGATCTGAAGAGATGCCCAGAGGGTCCTGACAGCCAGCCAGTGTCACTGTCCCCACTGCTGGCCCGGCCTGATTGTGCAGTCGCAGCCACCGGGCCTGGTACCCACAGTTGTGGAGGGGAGGGGTGCAGCGGCGCTAACCGGAACAGCTGCTCCTCAGCCCTGAAGCCCAACCCACTGCACCACTGCAGAACGCGAGAGGGAAGCGCACGGCGAGGGCCTGTGTGCTGAGGCCCTGTGGCAGGGCTGATCAGGTGTTTTCTGAGAATTGGAGCTGGTGACTGTCTGAATCCAGGGGCGGCTGGTGGGACACAGAGCTGGGAGGGGGCTGAGACCCCGCCGAGGAAGAGCTTGGCTACCAGGACCACAGGACAGTCATGAAGAGTTTTTCACCAAAGAGTGACATGGTCCAATTTTAGAAAACCTAATTACATCATAAAGTTGATTTCTTTTGGAGGGGGGCAGGAAGCCAGATAATTCTGTGAGCTTTAGCACATATATAGATTTGTATAACTACTGCCATAATCTGAAGCAGGGCGTGGTGGCGCAGGCCTGTAATCCCAGCATTCGGGAGGCTGAGGCAGGAGGATTGTTCTGAGATCGAGACCAGCCTGAGCTACAAAGTGAGCTTAAGGCCAGTCTGAACTGCATAGTGAGACCCTGTCTCAAAAAGACAAACAGACAAAAACAAGAACAAAAAAAATTACTGCCACAATCTGGATGCTGTATTTTACCAGCCCAAAGTCCCTTGGCTGGGCTGGCAAGACAGCTCAGTGGTCTAAAGCGCCTCTCAGGGACCGCGGTTCGATCCTCAGCACCACATGCCATGCCAGCCCCTACACCCAGGGCGGGCTGAGCTGACCCCCCCCCCGCAAAAAAAGAATCCGTGATGTGTAGCGTGACACTGTAATAAATAAATAAATTTTTTAAAAAAAGTCCCTTGGCTGACCCTTGGTGACCCCCACTCCATCTTTGTCTCTCTGCACCCACTCAGCGGTCTCCATAGCTGTAGTCTTGGCTATTCTAGAGTACCACGTGACTGGAGTCGTCATGTGTATAACCTTTCAGGACCGGCATTTGTCACTCAGCATAATGCTTTTAAGATGCATCCAGGTATGTATCAGCAGCCCCCTTTACTGCTGAGTAATATTCCACGGCGTGTATGTGCCACAGCTTGTTTATCCATTGCCTCATTGCAGACCATTTGGCTTGTTTGAAACTTTGTGTGCAGTTGTGAGTATAGCTTCTCTAGATGCTCAGCTAGAGGGTTTTTGGGTGTGTGAATATATTTTCTCTGGGGTAAATAGGAAGGAATAGGATTGCTAGATCATATGACACATGTGTACTGAATTCCATAAGAAACTGTCGCCCACCAGCAGCACCGAGAAGTCAGTCTCCGCAGTGCAGCGTCTCGGGCCATTCCAGGGGTGCCTGGGAGTGTCTTACTGCGCTGTAATTTGCAATTCTCTCAGGACTCCAGATGTTGCCTCTTTTCACATGCCTATTTCCGATCCCATCTATTAAAGTTCTTTACTTTTTTAAAACTTGGGGTGTAGGGCCAGGGAGATGGCTCAGTAGAGTAAGTGCTTGCCTGGCAAGCGCAGGGTCCCGAGTTCAATCCCTGGTACTGCCAAAAAAATACCTAAACAAAAAAACAAAAATAAAAAAAAAAAAATTGAGGTGTGTGCGTGTTTCAAGGATGAGTTTTGAAAGTTTGTTTTACATATCTAGATGGAAGACTTATGTTTCGCAAACATTTGTTTCCTGGTCTGTGGCTCCTGCTTTCATTCTCTTAGCAGCGCCCTTTGCAGAATAGAAGTTTTTTTTTTTTTTTTTTTTTTCGGAAGTCTGCTTGTGAATTTTATCTTTTATAAATTGTTCTTTTGGAGTCATATTAAAAACTCTTTGCTTAACTTCAAATTGAGAGGATTTTTTTTTTTTTCTGTGTTTTGTTCTAAAAGTTTTATAATTTTAAATTTAGCTTTTAGACTTCAGATTCCTTTGCAGCCACTAGGTGCGAGGCGGGCTTCCTCACCAGCCAGCCAGCCGTTAGGAAACGCAGTTTCTCTGTTGTTGGCCACAGTCGGTAGAGCGGTGGAGTCGCCTTCTGGGCTTTTCATCCTGTGCCTGTTGACCTCTCTGTATATCTTTTCGCCAATACCAGTCTGTCTTCATCATCACAGCTTTCTTAAGGCTTGAAATTGGTTTGTGCGAATCTTTTAACTTCTTCTTTTTTTTTTGAAAATGTGTCGGTGTTCTACTTGTGTTGTCGCTCGGAATCAGCTCGCTCCTGTCCACAGAGGCCCGCGGCTCGGCCTGGCCCTGGGCCGCAGCCCAGCTCCCCGCGCCGCCTTCCTGTGCGGTCCCGCCTCCCCTCCCAGGTCTTTGGTTTCTCACACGAGGGTTCGTGGTTTTTCCCACACAGCTAGCACATGCTTTGTTGTATGAGTACTTAGGCATCTCATTTGGGGGAAACCCTTCTAAACGGTGTTTTAAAAATTTTCAGTTCCCAAGTGTTTATTGCTGGCCTGTAATAAAAGGATTGATTTTATTTATTTTTGCAGTACCGGGGATTGAACGCAGGACCTTGCACTTGCCAGGCAGGCGCTTATTCTACGGAGCTATCTTCCCAGTCCCCCAGGATTGGTTTTTATGCATCAGTTTTCTATTCTGTAACGTTGCTAACCTCGCTTGTTACTTCTAGGGCCTTTTGGGGGGTGCATTCCATATTTTCTGGGTAGGCGATCAGGCTGTCTGCAGATAGGAATGTAGGCCCTGCCGCAGGAAGAGTGGCTGCTCTGTCAGTGCCACTGGATCCTGTTTGGTGAGACTATTGCTAAGTTGGTCTCTTTCTTTTCCATCTGGATGTCTCTCATTTCGTTACTGTCCTTCACTGCATGGCCAGGACTTCCGGTGCATACTGAGTAGAAGAGATGAGAGGGGACATCATTTTCCCTGGCTCTTAATCTTTGAATTTTAGCAGAAAGCATTCAGTTCTTAACTGGTTTTTTTTTTTTTTTTTTTTTCAGATAAAAAAGGCAACTTCAGGAAGATTTTGTACCAAGTAACTTGTGCTAAAAAGAAAAAGAAAAGAAAAGAAAACCAGGCATGGTGGTGCATGCTTATAATCCCAGCGCTCAGGAGGCTGAGGCAGGAGGATCACTGTGAGCTTGAAGCCAGCCTGGGCACAATAGTGAGTTCAAGGACAGCCTGAACTGAATAGTGAGACCCTGTCTCAACAAAGCAAAACAAAACAAAACAAAAACCACACAACAACATAGCCTGTGCTATTAATTCAAAACAAAAGCCAACAACTCTGCCAATGGTGCTTTTAAAACCAGCTTATCAGACTTGACTTTTGTTAGGTTACTATTTCTTCACACCAGCACACAAAGAACCAAGGCAGGGATTGCGGATTATGGATTACAGCAGACCATTAGTGAGCTTCGGGCAGGGTGCTAGCTCGGGTGTCTGGGAACATACTTCCCGCTTCCCTGCCTGCTGTGCTGCTCTGCCCCAGGAAGCACCAGTCCTCTGGATTCTGAGGGGCCTGCAGCTTCTGCTTTGGGGCCAGAGCCCTGTCCTGTCTCTGTCAACAGCCCCTCTTTTCATCTTTGATTTGCTTTCATACAGATTCACTGTCGCATAGGGATATTCTTTCTTTTTCTGTTCTCTTGTGAGACAGGGTCTTGCTATGTACCCACGCTGGCCTTGAACTCTCACTCACAGTGGTCCTCCTGCCTCAGCCTCCCAAGTGCTGGAGTTCCAGGTGTACACCGCCACCCTAACTCCTAGTGACGGTTTTCATTTTGGTAGATGCCCTTTACCACAATAAGGAAGCTCCTGTCTTCTCCTAACTTGGTGAGAGCTTTTTTACAAATGGATGTTGGTTTATTAATTGTCTTCTCTGTTCCAGTCCGTCTGACTGTGTGGTCTTTCTTCCTTAGTCTATTAATTCAGGGAGATAGCTCAGTGATGTAAGCGGCTTCTTGGCAAGGGCAAGGACCCTAATTTCGTCCCGGGCATCTCAAGCCATGCCAGCCCCAGAACCCTGGGTACACTGTGCCAGCCCCAAAACCAGTGTGGTGGCACACGCCTGTAATCCCAGCTCTGGGGAGGCTGAGACAGGAGGATCACTAGAGTCTGAACTGCATAGCAAGACCCTATAACAAACAAACAAATATTAAAAAACAAAACAAAACAAACTCTTGTTGCATGATGTCATATTGATGAATTTCGGAATCCCGAAGGAGTTTTGGATTGTGGGATGCGACTTGCGTGGTCAGGGCATATTATTCATTTTATGATTCCGAGTGCTATGTGTTAACAGTTCGGTGAGGATTTTCTAGTCTGCGTTTAGGTGGGGGGTTAGTCGTCTGCAGCTGTCTTCTCATGGACTAGTATCTAGTTTTCGCGTCTGGGTCACGCGCGCTTAGCACACTCAGTTGAGGCGTGTTCCCTCCTCTCTATTCTGAAAGAGGGTGGTGTTCTGGTCCCTTGCTGTCACTCTCCCTCCCCCTCTCTGCCTCCCTTCTCTCCTCTTTTGTGTCTTGCTGTGGTGGGAACCGAACCGCTGAGCCACATCGCCAGGGTTTCATTTCATCCGAGCTCTCACCAAGCGGCCCAGGCTGACTTTTCAAGCTTTCAGTCCCCTCGCCCCAGCCCCCGCACAGCCGCAGTTACGGCCCCACCACACCTGGCTGTTCCTCAGATAATTGGTTAAATGTGTAAGTGGTGCTTTCTGGGTTGGGAAATTACTTTCTTAGAAGGTTTTAAATCACAAATTTAACTTCTGTAATGGATATAGGACTCTCTAGGCGGTCAACTTCCTCTTGTGTAAATTTTGGGAGTATGTGACTTTTTAAAGATTATTTATTTATTTGGCACAAGGCCTCTCTACGCAGCGGGCCTTGCAGGGATGCTCCTGTCCCAGCCTCCCTGGTCCCCAGCGCTGCGGTCACTGACACGCCCCGCCACACCAGGTTTTGGTGGTGTGTTTGGGGCTCTGGGGCCTACACGGCGCGCGGTGCTGGAGATGGAACCCAGTCCCTGTGCTTGCCAGGCAGGCCCTTAGACCAACCACTGAGCTTTCTCTCGGTCCAGGAGTTTGTGACTTTTAAGGGTTTAATCTTTCACTTGCGGTCTGGCGGCAGCCATCAGGTAAGCCAAGATGGGTGCGTACAAGTACATCCAGGAGCTGTGGAGGAAGAAGCAGTCCGACGTGATGCGCTTCCTGCTGCGGGTCCGCTGGGGCAGTGCCGCCAGCTCTCGGTGCTCCACAGGGCTCCGCGCCCCACCCGGCCGGGCAAAGCTCGCAGACTGGGATACAAGGCCAAGCAAGGGTATGTCGTATACAGGATTCGTGTGCGCCGCGGTAGCCGCAAACGTCCAGTTCCTAAAGGAGCAACTTACGGGAAGCCTGTCCATCGTGGCGTTAACCAGCTGAAGTTGGCACGAAGCCTTCAGTCTGTTGCTGAGGAGCGAGCTGGTCGCCACTGTGGGGCTCGGAGAGTTCTAAATTCTCACTGGGTTGGTGAAGATTCCACATATAAATTCTTTGAGGTTATCCTTATTGATCCATTCCACAAAGCCATCAGAAGAAATCCTGACACCCAGTGGATCACCAAACCAGTCCTTAAGCACAGGGAGATGCGTGGGCTGACATCTGCAGGCCGCAAGAGTCGTGGCCTTGGAAAGGGCCACAAGTTCCACCGCACTACTGGTGGTTCTCGCCGTGCAGCTTGGAGAAGGCACAATGCTCTCCTGCTCCACCGTTACCGCTAATAATATAAGATGTTTGTAAAATTCATAACCCAATAAACAATTTAGGACAGTTAAAAAAAAAAATCTTTCACTTGCGAGCTGTGGCACTGACGTGTAGAGGTTGGGGTGGTGGCCTGGCTACCGCTGGTGCCACAGCCTGCAGCGACACCCTGTTTCTAACACTGATCGTTTTTATCTTCTCTGTTTTTTTCTTTGTCAATTGGGTTAGAGGTTTATCAATTTTATTGATTCTCTCAAGTAATGAACTTTTACCTTCATTGTTTTTCTCTTTGATTTCATTACTTTGTACTCGTTTCTTGATCAGCTTTTCCTGTTTGCTTTGGGTTTATTTTGCCCTGCTTCCGCCCAGCTTTTGTAATCTCTGAAGGCAGAATTGATTGCTATCTGGAACTTTTTCCTCTAGTAGAAACATTCAAATACAAGAAATTTCTGTGTAACATTGCATTAGCAGCTTCTCAAAATTTTAGATCTGTTTCCATTTTATTTTATTTTATTTTTTTGCAGAACTGGGGATTGAACTCAGGCCCTTGCACTTACTTGCTAGGGAAGTGCTTATTCCACTGAGCCATCTCCCCAGCTCCATCCATTGATTATTTATAAATATGTATTTCGTTCTCGCATTTGGAGGTTTGCCAGCTGTCTTTATGTTACAAACCTATAATTTAACTCCATTATGCTGTGGAACATATTTTGTATAACTTCACCTTAAAAACTTGGTCACAGAGTTTTTCTGACGCAGGGCAGGGTCTCTGGGTGGCAGCTATGTGAGGCTGTGTGTTCTGTGGCTGGGGGCAGATGTTCTGGCCGTGGGAATCAGATTCGGTTTGCTGATGGAGTTTCCCCGTTCACTCATAGCCCTGCCAATCTGTGTAGTTTTTCTAAATTACTGAAAGAAGTGTGCTGATATCTTCAGCTGTAATTGTGGATTTTGTCTGCTACGTTTAATTCTAACAGATTTTCCTCAGCTCATTGTAAGATATGAGCTCATTGAGTTCTATGTGTTTTGGTAAATTGACCTTCAAAAATGTCAGATGCCCCTCTTTATCCCTAATAATTGTCCTTCCAAGAAACTTAACTTGTCTGGAATAAAACAGCCACTCTAGTCTTCTTTGTCCATTTCCTGCTTTGATATTAGCCCATCTATGTCATTATACTTAAAGTAGCAATGGCTGAGTCCTGTACCTTTTTAGATATTCTGACCATCTCTGATTCTTCATTTATATATTTAGACCATTGATATTTAATATGCTTATACTTAGAATGTTCTTATTTGATTTCTACTGTTCTTGGTTTTTCTGTTTCCTTTTCTCTGCTTTCTTTTGGATTTTCTGATCATTTTTCTATGCTATTTTCTTTGTAGAACACGCATGTAATTACTTGGCTGCACTTCCTTGCTTTGGTTTCTCTGAAGGGGCAGGTCTAGTGACTACAGCGCACACGCCTGACTTCACAGTCTACCTAGCAAGTTTTATTTGATTGAAGTCATCAGGCCATGTGTGGGAAAGCAGGGAGATCAGCTGGTGCTAGGAATGCCAGATTTAGCAAATAAAGGAACAGAATGATCCTGGAAATATTTCAAAGAGCTCCCTGAATTCTAACTAGAAAAGAACATTAAAAAATAGTGTCCAGATAGATTTGAATTTCAGATAAATCATGAATAATTGTTTAGTATATCTTATGCAATATTTGGGACACACTTAAAAATCACTGTTTATCTGAAATTCAAATTTAACTGGGCCTCCTGCATTTTACCTAGGGACCCTCGGGGGCCACTGATTTAGGCGAAGGGGTCCTGGCTTGGGCTTGGTGGTGACGAGTTAGGGACTAGCAGGCAGAAAAGGAGTTAGGCAGCCACATCTAGCGATTTTGGTGTGGGCTGGTCACCAGCTGGGAAGGCGGAGTGCAGGAGGACCTCACGGGTGTGGACCTGAGTTGGGGTCCAGGGACAGCTCCTGCTCTGTCTGGGGATGATTTGGCACTGCCCAAGTAAAGCAAAAGGCAGGGGTCTCAGGGGCCTGGCCCGAGTCGGTCGAACGGACGCAACTGTCCTGAGGGGGCCTGCGAGGGTCATGCTGGAGAGGGTCCAGGAGAGCAGCACCCCTCTCAGGGAGAGCTGGGCACAGGGCCATGGTGGGGGAGGATTTGGTGGGAAGGCCGGCAGGGGCCCCATGTGGGGAGCCCACATTCCAGAGGCCAGAAGGGAGTAGAGGAAGCCGTGTTCAGCTCCCCCTCTGATGGTGGAGACCAGAGCTTGTTCAGTGGGAAACCTCAGGAGAGGGGCACCCTCAGAAGGACATTCGCCCAGAATATTGTCCACTCTCCCACTGGCTGGGCTTTGCCCCCAGGGTAATGTCCCTACCCCATCTGCTGGGTGTGCTGGCCACACGTGTCCCCTCCTTCTGCCCTGGGCAGGTGGCTTCAGGATGGAGGGGAAAATCCTCCCAGTTTGGCCATGGCTCCGAAGGCTGATGGGTTGTGAGGCAGGCACGTGGGTTCAGGAAGTCCAGCAGGTCCTTCTGGGCAGCTGAGCACGGAGGAGCGTCGGGACCTGTGGCACTCCTTTGTCCCCTTTGGCAAGTCTTGCCACACTACTGTTTGGATGGTTTTCCCTCCAGATGGCCACAGGTCCCTGACCAGGCAGATGGGAGGGGAGAGAGGCCTTGGGCTCTCCAGGGAGCTCTGCAGCGGGGGCAGCCCCGACTGGTCCCCCTCTGAGGTTGGGGCTCTGTCTGGACTTTATAGCCCTGCTTTGGAACAGGCCAGGCCCAGGCTTCTGGGGTGGCCGAGTAGGGTGAGTGGTCCTGCTGGCAGCCCACATCTTCCCCATTCTCATCCGCGTCAGCAAGGCTTCCAGGATGATTCCTTCCTGTCTTGTCCTGTCCTGGGGAAGCCGCTGGCCTGCACAGCAGGAACACACCCTGGGCAGACGCCCGGCACAGAGCGCATGCCCACGCCTGCTCCTGGAGACCCTTGCTCCTGGGACTGCTGTCCAGGGATGGTAGTGAGTCCAGAGCCCCCAGGGGTCCGCATGCTCTGTGACCCTGGGAGGAGGCATCCTGGTTGCTGAGGAGACCAGGAAAGGAGGAGGGACAGCAGCCACCAACCTTGACCCGGAGGCCCTGTAGAGGGTGGGTTCCTAGAGGAGAGATGCCTGGGTCAGAGGTGATAGCTGCTTGCTGGCAGAAGAATGGGGAATGGGCCTGTTGTAACCTGGCTAAACCAACTTCATTTTGTAAAATTTATATAAACTCCACGTTTAACCCGGTGCCGTCTTGCTGCTCTGTACGTGCCCCATCCTGTCCCTAGCCTAGCTACTTGCTACCAAATGTCTGTTTGCTAAACCTTTGTTGTGCTGTTTCCTAAAATGTGTTGACCATCAATTGTGACTAGGCTAAAGAATAAGGCCCTAGGCCACATCTGTTTCCCAGACTTATCTGTCTTAACTTGTGACAACTCAGAAACACCAGGCTGTGAGATCTAATTGTTTTAGAATTGTAACTGTATGTTAAAAATATAACCTGTTTCCGTATGTGGTCCCTGACCCCTGTGCAGCTTTTCCTTTGTACTCAAGCCATCTGACCACCCTTCTTGTGACTTGCAGCTTTAAAAACCCCTGCCTCTCCCTACCTCCACACACATCTAGCAATCTTGCTTGGGTGTACGCCGCTGGGTACCAGCTAAAATAAAGCGCTTCTTCATCTTTTAGACTTGCCTTGTTGTCATTCGATTTTTGAGCTACAACAGGGCCCTCGCACAAGCAGCTTCATGGAGACCTGGAGGAGAGACGCTCTTGCAGTGTGTGTGTGTGAGTGTGAGTGCCTGTGTCTCGGGCAGGGCTGGATTAGAGAGGCTTTGTGTGGCAGGGGCTCTGGGTATCTGACCAAAGCCTTGGGGAGCCCCTAAGTGTTCTCAGTGGCAAGGGACCTGATCGCATTCGTAGTCGAGGAAGAGCTGGGTAGCTGGTCAGGGTTGGGGAGGCTAGAAGCCGGGACCCAGTCAGCGCTGGGCAGGGAGGGTGAGGCCCCTGGAGAGATCCTGTCTCATAGGACACAGCCAGGTGTGTCCAGAACTGAGCAGGACCTGTGGGGACCTGGTAAGGGATTCCTAGGGCTCTGATCTGCAGGGGGAAGCAGAGCCCACCTGGGCAGCAGCATGTGGGGGACCCATAGGGACCCCTGTTAAAATGAGAAGCATTTTTTTTTTTTTTCATTTGTATGCAGATCAGACTCGTGGTGAGCCTCCTGTTTTCAGTCTCCCCAGGCTGGGATTATAGGTGTGTGCCACAATGCAAGGACCCTGGCAGGCTCAGCAAACCTTGGGGCTGGGCCGCAGAGGCACGCAGGACCAGTGATCGAACCCTGGTCCCTGTGCTTGCCAAAGTAGGCACTTAATCGGCCGAGCTAACTCACCAGCCCAGGAAGCATTTCAAGATGGCCACAGCGGAGCAGTGGTCACCACGGGGTCTGTGGCGGGAGGTGGAGGCTGGGGAGTCAGGTCTGGGAAAGCCGGGGGCCCCACTGGGCCAGTAACAGCTGAAGGAGGAAGCCAAACTGTCAGAGGGTGCAGCCGCCAACAGCGCTGCAGGTTTACTCCTTCCCTTCCCGGGCCTTCTTTGGGTGGCTGCAGGGACAGGAAGCACCAGCTTTGGAGGAGAGGTCTTGGTGGAGGGTGCCTTGGTCCCAGGCTGTGTTCAGCAAGGCTTCCCTTCTCCTGCTGCAGGGGGCTTCAGGCTCGCCTGGAAGACCCTTTGCTTTTCGTGACACTGGGACTGGAGTCAGGGCTCTCTCAGGGAGAAGAGCCCGGCCCTCTCTCTTATTCTGTCCTGAGGCTCAGAATGCTGAGTTTGCTAAGCCACTAAGTTGGCCAGGCTGGGCTTGAACTCGTGACCCTCCGGCTCCGCCTCCCTGAGGGCTGAGACTACAGGGGTGCACCACCACCCCCAGCTTGTTTCTATTTAGTTAGCACCAACACTACCAGTTGTATATGCAGGCATATCTTAACTTTTTTTTTTTTTTTGGTGGAACCGGGGATTGAACTCAGGCCCTTGCACTTGCCAGGGAAGCGCTTAGTCCACTGAGCCATCTCCCTGGCCCCTTTGACTTTTTTTTTGAATAAGTAACTCATCTTTATTCTTATAACAACTCTTCAGGTCACATTTTTTTTTTTTTTTATACATTTTACAGTTTAGGAAGCCAGGGTAGCTTTCTCAAAGGCCCGGCTTGCCTAGCAAGATGACAGGTGGTCCGCAGGTCCAGGGAAGGTAGCAATTCATTTTCTGTGGGGTGCACCGTGCTGCTGTCCTCAGTGTGTCACCCACATTTCCCCTCCTGATCTCAAATCGGCTGCTGCATCACATGCTCACACGCAGCATCCAGACCAGGAAGTGGGGCCGCTCCTCTCTCAGCATCTGGTGCTCTTTGCACCAGGGAGGAAAACTTTTTCCAGATCCTTCCAGCAGATTTGTCTTTTTCATTTATTAGCCCAACTCAGGAGGTATGGATACCTGGAATCAAACTCCCAACCCCACGCTTGCCGGGCAGGCGCTTTGCCTCTGAGCTATATGCCTGGCAGGTGCAGGTTCCTTTAAATCAGTCAGGGGCACCAGACTTGCAGAGGTTATTTTTGATGGGCCCATGTGAGCTTGCGAGGGGCCTACCTTCCCGGGCCTCACCTCTGGCACAGCAGTCCTGGTGTCAGTGGGCAGCCTCGGGGTCCTCACTGCCCAGCTCCCATCCATGATGAGCAATTGGCCCTGGGTCTGCCCCTGCATGCTCCACGAGTGAAGGATTTGGGGCAAGTTATAGCCAGGTCCTGGGACTCTCACGGTGGAGCCCCCCTTCTCTGGTGGACTGGAGAGTGACGACCCCGAGTGTGTGCCTGGACTTCTGGGTCTCTTGCGAAGGCGCCACTCCCACAGTGCAAATGGTGGCCCTGACCACGCTCAGCGTTCCAGAAGCCGGGCCTGAGCCGGGTGTGCAGCAGGAAAGGGGCACGATTTACCTGAAGCCCCATGCGGGCAAGGGCGGGGCCTTCTCAGAGGTGGTTGCATCCAAGTGTGCGACACTGGCGTTGATTCACCATGGGATGCAGGCCAGAAGGCACTAGGGTGAAGGGTGGGAGTCCCGCTGCCTGGGTGGTCTGGATGAGGCAGGAGGGGCAGAAAGATTCTGTTTAGGTCCCGTGCTGCTTTGCTAGCCTTTGCCCACTATGAACTGTTTTCCCCTGGAAAGCCACCCTGCCTTGGGCCGGAACCCCTGCAACTGTGAGCTAAAGAAACCTTTGGCTTTAACTCTGGGTGTGTTGTCTCAGCAACCAGAGAGGAGTAAGATGGGGGGTGCTGGCCAGGGTGCCCCCTGGCTGGCTGCCCAGGCTCTGGTGGTGCTGCTGGGAGGTCAGGGAGTGGCTGGCATGGTGCGTGGAGGCAGGGAGGCCTTGGCCAAGGGCGTGGCGGCCTGTCAGGGTGTGTGAAAGGGGAGGGTGGCTGGGACAGCTGCAAATGTCACTTAAGGGACCCACACATGAGGGCAGGAGGGCCCTGGCCTGTGGAGGAGGGCACTCTGGAGCCTCAGCGTGCTCTGTGTCCCTGCTGCACAGATGCACTTCTCTCTGCTCCAGAAGGGACCTGGGTGGCCTGGGCTCTGCCCTGCTCACTGCTGGAGCCAGGACCCCAAGGCACCCCGCTGTCTCGCTTCCTGGTGTCTCTGCACCACAATGATTTCAACGCTCCCTCGAGCAGCCTCCAAAGGGGGAAACCCTGCTGGCGGCATCAAGGACTTCAGTAATTAATTAGCCAGGCACTTCATTGCAAGTCAATGGCGTAATTGTTGCTCGCGGTGGGTAAATACTAATTGAATATTAAGGACATATCTGTGCAGAAGGAGCCGCTTCAGGAGCCAGCATGCCCTTTGCCAGCCAGATGTTTTGGCTTGCTGTGGAGCAGAGCTATCTGCAGGCCTGGCATCTGGCACCTCCAGGCTGGGACCAGCTCCCAGTAGAGGACAGGGGGGCAGGGAGCAGGTGAAAGGCACAGGCAGAGCTCTGGTACACATGGACAGCCAAACCCTTCCAAACCCTCCCACTTGCACCTGCCTCCCTGACAGTTTAATCCTGGTCTGGGAGGTGGGCGAGTGGGTAAACTGAGGCAAAAGCTAACCCACAGCCTCCTCCCACTGTAGGCAGCTCAGCCTTGGGCCCAGGACTCTGGGCCACAGAAGACGGGGTGACCCCCTTCTACTCCTCTGACTCCTCAGGCCTCAGGGATGATATCTCCAGGAGTTTAGGCTCCAGAGTTGGGCCAGGCCTGGCAAAGCAGCAGAGTGAGTGCGGCTTGGAGCTCAGACTCTGCCTCAAAATCCATGGATTCGATATGAGCTTGGCCTCCCAGGGCTGGAGAAGTCTCAGGTACAGGCTCTCCGCTCACAGAATGCAGGTGACAACTGGCGGTCTAGGCCGGGCTGTGGGTGGCCTATAGTGGGACTTTATGGCAATCAAGGAGAGCTCCCCTGTCCTCCCGGCTGAGGGACAGACATGTGGCAGGTACACAGTGTGGTGGTAGGAACGTGTGGGCTGTCCTGGCCAGACGCCTTTGGCTGAGAGCAGCCTGCCTCGCAGAACTCGGGGCCCTCCCTGTCGCAGAGTTGTTAGGAGAATAAACAGCAGCTGGCAGCCGGGCTCCGCACCTGTCAGTCGCGTCGCTCATTCTCTGACCCCACTTCACGAGGACTGGCACGGGGTTCTGCTGCCAGCCCCTGCAGTGACTTTCAGAAGCCCTATCAGGGCGTTCCTATGCAGGCTTGGAATAGTAGGGGAGATGGCCCGGGGCCAGGCCCTGCTGACAGTATCTCCTAGAGTGCCACCAGACCCTCCTGGCCCAGGATGGTGGGGGCTGCCTGAGGATCCAAGCCTCATGGGCAGCAGGCAGCAGCTGACAGCTGGGGACCTCAGGTGGGCACCCATGGGCACCCATGGCGGGTGCCTGGCAGAGGCCAGGGATTCTAGTGCATCAGGGGCTGTAGCACCCACCCCACCCATCCTGCTACAGGCACCAGCAGAGCTCCTGGGAAGCTGATGTGACATCAGAGGTGCCCCAGGAAGCCGCCCGCCCCCGGGGCGACAGACGGGACTATTTATACGCAGGCAGAAGCACAGCCCCGTCACCCTCGGCTCCACACTGCCTTCTGTCTGCTTCACGCTCCCCGGTTCCCTCTCTGCGGGGCGGCTGCTGCCTAAATTAGGAGCCGGGCAGATGGAGGATCAGGACGCCCCCCACAGCACGCTGCTCTCAGCACGAGAGTGACGCAGGGCCCCGCCCCTGATGGGCGCCCCGTTCTTGCCTCGCTTAGGTGGGTAGGGATCAGGTGCCAGGTTGATTCCAGGGGACCGGCCAGGGGGACTGGGACGATCGTCGGGGACAAAACGGACTGGAGCGGAGCGAGCAGAGGATTGAAGGCAGACAGTCAAGCGTGCACGGGAAGACAGCCGCCTTGCTCCCAGGGGACCCCAGCTGGGACATCCCAGCCTGGAGCTGGGAATGGGACGCCGGCAACTGTAGCACCTGCTCAGGGCATTGCCAGGTCCACTGCGCTCCCCTTCCAGCGAGAGCTCGGGGCTACAGAGGACGCCAACCCCAGCCAGGGGTGTCGGGCAGCGCCCACCCCGCCCCGTCCCTCCCAAACTGCCGGGCTCACACCCCCAACCCGCTCCTTTTGCGCGTGCTCACTGCCTGGGCCCGGCCCCCTGGCTTTGCTTCCCGCTCCTGCACTCCGCACTCAGCCCTCCGGAGGTGTCAGGGAGTGAAGAGTGATTTGCATGTTAATCAAGAAAAGTTGTATTTCTGTCATTTGCATTTAAATGAGGTGCTGCTTCCTGCCTGCCGGCCCCCTGCTGGTGCTGGCACCTTTGGGAAAAGCCTCCCTGGGGCTCCGGGTCCCTGTGCGGCCTCAACGGGGCGGGGCCAACAGCAGGGACCCCTCCTCTGAGCCCTCTCCAGAGCTCTTCTGCGTGAACACACGCGTGTGTTCATGTGCACAGGCAGTCTCACCGACAACGCATTGCGTCATGTGTACATGCAAGCACGCTGCAGGCTTGTGCAGACACACACGTGCACATCCACACATAAACACATTTTCCAGAGAGGACATGCTCCTGGCCTTGACTTCCCGTTGTCACCATCCTGGGTAAGCAGTCCTTAGCGGCCCCTGGCTTGCAGCGCCTGGCTGTCAGGGCCTCCCACGGGACTGCAAAGTCGGGGGAGTCATCGGGAGGGCTCAGACGTTTGCAGAACAGGGCCCTGGACCCTGGGACAGAGTCAAACTTCTTCCCAGGTGCCAGGAACCCCTCCCAGCCAGCTGTGCCCACTGTGTCCCCGGAGCCTGCAGCCTGCCTGCTTCCTGTCCCTGAGCCCCAGCCCCCAGCCTCTGGTTTCTGGACCCCTGCTGCTGCTGTGGGCACATAGGTGGCCAAACTCACCAGCAGCACCTACCTGCCTCTCCACTGGAGGACCAGACCTGTTCCCCGCCTTGTGGGGATTATCAGGTCAGAGTCGAAGAGTTACCAGCAGGTCTTCAGAACCAAAGGCACTGATCTGTCTAAGGGGACACCACGTTGTATCTCACAGGCCAGCATAAGCTTGGAACTTGAGCACAGAAAGGAGACACAGGGCTCTGTCTGTCCTCTGGCCTTTCTAAGACTTGGTTTCTAATAATGTCGCTGGGCTTATCTGAGGAGAGTGACAGTCACAAGCCATGCAGCCACGTGGACACTGAACATGAGCATCAGGACCTGGCTGGCATCATGTGGCCTGGGGTCAGCAGGAGGCAGCCAGGAAGGGGTCTTTGCCTAGGAGCCCAGGAGGGCTGGCTGCCTCTGGCCCTGTCATCCTCTGCTTGCCTCTGCGTAGGGTGCATGGAGCAGGGCTGTGGGCTCTGGGTGGGAGTGCCTTGGCCAGGGGTTGGGTATCCAGGTCACTCTGTCCTCTGGTCCCCCTTGCTGATGGCTTCCCGGGGGCCTCCCTGGCACTGCTATCCCTCCAGACCTACAGAAGGCTCTCAGGGTTCACAGAGCATGGGGCCCAGGTTTCAGCCGCAGGGCTGCACATGCAGGCTCCATGCTCTGGGCTTTCTCTGGCTGGCTTGGTCTTTCCAGGCTCTTCCCTTCCTTTCTCCCCTCCCCTCCCCTCTCCTCTCCTCCCCTTCCCTTCTCCCCCCAGTATTTCTCCTGTTTTGGGTCAGGCGCTCTCTGTCCAGAGCCCACCACTACAAGGGGCTCATTCTCCATCCCTGTGATGTCAGGAACCCCTGGGCCCCTTTTCAGAATGACCTTTTTAAGCACATGCTATAAAACTGATAAGATTCAAAGGAAACTAATTGTAATAAAAATGCAGTTATCAAAATATTAAGAACAAATCATGATGGAATAATATATGTTCTTCTTTATGAATGCACTAAATCATAAAATTTAATAAAACCACCATTGTTTTGAAATAGGATTGAGCATAAGTGATATTTCAAGTTCTCTGCCATAGTTACAGCAGGACTCAGGTTTCGTCTGGTTGTGCTGCATGGCGTGTGGGTGGCAGAGTCCCGGTCTCTGTGGCTGCTGCTCACGCACAGTGGAAGCCCTAAGGATCAAGTGAAGATCAAGCAGAACGTATATGTGATTTTCTCCCTAGGGCCCCCCCCAGGGCCCTTGAGTTCCATCTGGGGAGAAGTCTCAGGTCTGTCTCCAAGTGTCTGCAGACAAATGGAAATGGGGACTGCACTGGGGGTGCAGGACAGGGGCCGGAGCTCCAGGGTGCTATGCTGGGGTGGCCACGAGCCTGCAGGGGTTGAAGGCAGGCCATGGGTTTCTGAGGGGTGGAGGTGCTGGGTGAGAGGGGCCCTGTCCTGTCCCTGACCCTGCATCCGCAAGTAGCTCTGGTCACTGGTCCCAAGGCCCCCCGGACGTGGTGGTTTGGTCTGGTTGTGCTGTCCATGCCTGGCCTGGCATGATACTCTGTGAAAGCTGAGTTGGTGCAGTGGGGCTGCTGGGGACCCCACTGGGCAGGCGTCAAAGCCGCTGGTCTGTGTCAGCCAGCAGCATCTTGTGAAGGGGAAGAGACTGCTGAGCCGCCCAGGGCTCCCCTGAAGGATCATGTCCCTGTTCTGTGGATGGGGTGACCTCTGTCTCTCCTTCCGTGGCAGCTGGGGACAGTCTTGGCACAGACTCCCCAGATCAGTCTGGTCCCAAACTAGAAATCCAGCCATCAGCAGTGCAGCTTCAACTATGTTTGTGGATGAGTGAGTGAGGCCAACAGAAGCAGGGCAGGCCACTCCCTTGGCAGCCTCCGATTTGTTCTCTTTTATTTTCCTAGAAATACAACAGTGCCTGCTAGGGCTTCTTAGGTGCGGTCGCCTGGCCCGGCACAGTGGCCAGGGCTCAGTGGTGGCTTCTCTTTCGTACCTCTGCTCTTATGTCCACCCATGCCTTTTGCCTGCCTCTTTGTTCTTTAGGAGCCGTGTGGCGACGTAGTTGTCCAGGAAGTGGGGCCAGCGCCCCCATTTTTGCCTTCCACCCACCCCACCATGGTACCAGGTGCAGGAGCTTTTGACTTCCTGCTTCTCTTTCCCCAGCTGCTGCAACCCAGAAACCTTCCCTTTGGAAAGCTAGGAAGCACTGCTGATTCCCAAGGCCCAGACAGAGAAAGAAGCGCAGGCTGTGCTCAGGGTCCACGCTGTGTACCCTGTGTTTCTGGATGGTGTCCTGGCATGGGACCTGGCCCTCTGGGGGGCTGAGGCAGGAGGACTGTGAGTTTGTGTCCCACCTGGACACCTTGGGATTTAGTAAGCCCATGTCAAAATGAGAAACAAAAAATGGGTTAGAGATGTAGCTCTGTGCAAAGGCCCTGCCTGCAGTCACCAGTACACAACAGAAGGAAGAGGAAGAGGAAGAAAAGGAGGAGATGGAGGAGGAGGATGAAGAAGAGGAAGAGGAGGGCCATCAAGAATAGTATTTGAGGTTGGGCAGATGGCTCAGTAGAATAAGCGCTTCCCTGGCAAGCACAAGGGCCTGAGTTCAATCCCCAGTTCCGCAAAAAAAAAAAAAAATAATAATAATAATAATATTAGACATTACAGATAGGAAAATTGAAACAAACTGAGGAAATTGAAGCTTCAGCACCCAGGAGCGAGTAGCCTTGGAAGCCACCTGGCCCAAGTGTGTTTCTTGCCTGCCTGAGGCTACTGTCAGGTGACCCTCCCCCCAGAGCTCACCATCCCAGTGGTGCAGGGGTGCAAAGCTCCAACATGCTTTCCAGCCCTTCACGGAGCGGGGTGGAACTGTGGCCCACGAGGCCGGCAGCTACTACTGTGAGTGGGTGACGGACCTGTCCCAGCTCCTCCCGCAGCTTCGCAGGCCTGTGCAGGCAATGGGCCTGGGTGACACTGGGCACTCGCCGGCACAGGGTGGTGCTCTGGGGATGCTCGCCTGCCTCCCGTGCAGCACGCCCTTAATGGGCAATGCCACCTCCAGGCGGGGCAGCACCTTTCAGCCAAGGGAAAGCAGGTCCCGGGTGGGTGGGTGGGGGGCAGCTGCAGGGGACGGTGCAATGCACTTCATCCTAAGAAGCAGCGATGGCCAGGCCTCACAGAGCACATTGTCCCAGAGCACTGGCTAGGTGTCCAAGCTGTCCTAGTGGCCCCTCTGCCACCTCACAGCCACTGCTCCCACCCTAACTGCCTGCCAGCTCAGAGATCCCAGGAGCCGGGGGTGAGCCCTGGGCAGGTGGGCTCTGCCTGCTGGCAGCCTCCATCTCTCCTCGGGCTATGGCTTTATTAATTGTTTATGTTGCGGCCTGCTAATTGGCAATAACCGGCACGCTGAAGTGTCTTTTAATCACCCCTCTCAGCGCCCGAGGCAGTGACGGGTTGGCGGATTCAATAAAGTGAGCAGGAATCAGCGCCCCTCCTCGCCTTCATCCTTCATCGAAGTTAGATAAACTGCCAGCGCTTGCAGCAGGCAGAGGGCATGGAGCGCCCACCTGACCCTCTGGCCTGTGCCATGCACGGTACCCGAGAGCACTGCACACCAGGTGTCCATGTGCCACACGCAGACATGAAGGGCGCCACCTGTACAACGCGTGTGCGTGCACACACACACACACACACACACACACACACACACACAGTCGTGACACTGCACTGGCTTCCCTGCAGCCCTTTGGTACTCTTCATTGTTGTTTCTTCTCCACATTTGAGAAGACCTGGTATGGCCCTGGGGAAACTGAGTCCTGGGGGGACAGTGAGGCAAGGGCAAAGAGGAGGCTCCCCACTGTCACCTTCCCAGAGCAAGCTGATGGCCCTGGGCCTTCGAGGTCAGAAGCCCCGCTCCTCCCCCCAGAGCTCAGCACCCAGGCAGGGCTGGGGCTGGGGCTGGGGTGCTACGGTACGAGGGCCATAGCGGGGAGCTCTGTTCTCGGGGTGCCCCTTCTCCTCCTCCTCACCCTCCATCTCGAGCCCCTTCCCACTTGCAAAGGAGCTCTCTGTTTCCTATTAGCTATCTTTTCTTTTGCTTATTCAGCTGTTTCCTTTTCCTCTGACCTCCAGGAGACCACCAACAGGTGCTTCAGCTTGCACGTCTGGTGTATTTCTCTTGACGTTATGGTCTCAAGGTGCGACCATGTCCTTAAACACGACTCCAGTTTATGCTGTATGGCAGTCGTGCCCCAGCGTAGGCGAACACTACGCTTTGTTGTCCATTCGCCTGCGGAAGGGCGTTCAGGCTGCTTCCAAGAGCCCGCATTTGTGAACCATGCTGCTGTAAACACAGGACACATGCCTAGCCTTAGGTGAGGGCTCGAGCTCTCAGGGAGACACCTAGGGGGAATGGATTTCCGATTTTAGTGTTCTGAGGACTCCAGGTCCTGATTTCTAGAGTGGTCGTACTAATTTACATTCCTGCCAGCAACATGGAAGTCCCCCTGCCCCGGCAGTCCCCCAGCATTTGGTATTTCTTGGTCTTTTGATGGTGGCCATTCTCTGTAGGGTCTGGTGGAACCTCAGTGTGGTTTTCATTTGTGTTTCTCTAGTGGTCAGAGATGTTGGATGTTTCGGGTGTATTTATTAGTCATCGGTACTTCTTCTGAGTAGGGCCTATTTATTTCATTCACCTGTTTTTGTCATCAGCCCTACATGTTGGTGGCTGTCCTTTGCCTCCTGGACTGTCCTGTTCCTGGGGTTCCCATCTCCCCTGGGGGACACACTGAGCTCCAGCCACACTGTAGGGCCTGGCCTGGCCAGCTGCTGCTGTACCAACTCCCTCAGGGGGGCTGGGATGCAGATCCATGAAGCCCAGCCACTGCTGGGAGCTCCTGAGGACAGGGACCAGGTTCTGCCTGTCCCTGTCCTGGCCAGGGTCTGGCTCTGGGAGAAGCAGACGGAGATGTCCCCGGCTCCTCTTTGTTCTCCCTGGCTTGAGGCTCTGTCCCCTGGAGACCTCAGAGATCTCCCCTGGCACTCATTCCTCCGTGACCTCCTGCAGCCCCACAGGGTGGGACAGCACTGTCCTCTGGCACCTAGGAGTCCCAGAGCGCCGCGGGAGCCACGGCTCAGCAGCTGCACGGCCCAGAGGCCTGCAAGGCTGGCTTCCGGAGTCCCGTCTCAGGAGGATCCCAGTGCACTGCTGTCCCCAGGGCTTTCACACTGCACAGATAACGATTCACATCGCAGAATTAGAGCGAGAATTCAACAGGATTAGGTTGACTGGGAGTGACAGAGATATTCTACTGACAAATTAAACAAGACAAAAATGTATTTATTTCTCTTGCACGGGTCCAGGATAATGCAACTATGTGCAGTCCTCAGAGACACTGGACCTTTTTTTTCCCTTGGTAGCCTCCACTGGAGGGACCTCCTGTGGTTCAAGAGGGTTGCCACAGATCAGGCCATTTCTTCCTCCTCCCAACAGCTGAAGGAAGGATAAATAAGAATAGGGGCACAGGGCAGCTGTTTTTAATGAGCTTCCTAGAAGCATCTGCCTAGGTTCTTTCTACTGGCCAGAACTCAATGAGATTGACGGCTCCTAGCTGCAAGTGAAGAAATCTTTATATTCCAGAGCCAGCTGGAGGACGGGTGAGCAGGTAATGCAGGGGCTCGGCGCACCCAACGAGCTCCCTGCGCCTGGGGTCACTGCCGGGCCCCTTACCCCTACTGTGTTCTCCCTGCTCCCAGCTTGGCTGGGCAGACTGCACTGTCCACAGACCCCAGTCCTCCTCAGGGTCCACACCAAGACCCTAGTACGGTGACTGCTGACAAAGGTCTCTGGAGCGGGAAGCTTTTCTTTCTTTCTGTCTGTCTGTTTGTCTGTCTGTCTGTCTGTCTGTCTGTCTTTTTGAGACAAGGTCTCGCTATGCAGTTCAGGCTGGCCTTAAGCTCACTTTGTAGCTCAGGCTGGTCTCGAACTCACAACAATCCTCCTGCCTCAGCCTCCCGAGTGCTGGGATTACAGGCATGTGCCACCACGCCTGGCTAAGCTTTGCTTTCTGAGCTGGTTTTCTGATCACCTTCGCTAGTTCTGCTTTATTCATTCAACAAATGCACTCTCGGCTGTGAGCTTGAAACAAAAGTCCCTGCCCTCTGACACTCAAGCATGAAGCCTCGCATAGCTCATCCCAGCTTCCTGTCCTCCTCCTCCCCCTTCTTCCTGGTCCCTGTGAGTGAGCAGGGCTGACCTCACTGCTGGCCCCAGGGGACACTGACCTCACTGCCCAGATTCCCAGTGCTGGGCTTGGAGAGGCATCTAGCTTCCCGTGGGATATTTCCAGCTCACAGGTGAGTCCCTGGGGCTGTCGGTGGCCACCCCCGCCTGCTCAGTGGAGAGGGCTGAGACAGCACAGCTGACAGCACTGGGGCGCCTGGGTGCGGCTGTACCTGCCACCCAGGCCCTTTGTTGCTGGGAGCCTATAAGTACCCTCTTCTCCAGCCAACAGAGCGCAGCTTTTCTCTTTTGGTACTGGGGATTGAATTTAGGGCCTTGGACGCCAGGTAGGTGCTTGCCACTGAACTGTCTCCCCAACCCCTGGCCACAGTTTCTATGACTGAGGAAACTCTCCTCACCTGCCTCTTCTCACCCAGCCCCCCCACCGCTGAGGCCCCCCACTGTGTGCCCCACTTTCCTTGGCTTCCTGTCACATTGGCCACCACTGTCACTGCGCAACTCAGTGCAAGCGTGGTCACATCCAGTGCAGTTCTGTCTGCCCTCTCCCCATCTGCCCAGCCTCAGGGGACAGGTTTCCACGTCTCTGTGGCCAGACCTGGCTGGGACAAGGAGGGAGAGCTCCTCTCCCCTGGCTGTGTCACTGTCAAGAACAGCAAGGATGACAGCACCAGGTGACATAGGGGCGGGACCAACAGGGACAGTCTTCACCAGCAGAAGTGCACTTTTGGCTCAGTGGAGGGCCTCCCTCAGCGACTTATGTGAATTCCTGAAACTCTGCCCCAAATGAAAAGCCACTAAATGAAGAAATATTTCTATTCATTTTAATGAAAAACCTTCTGTGCGTTCCACCCCATGCCCAGGCGGCCTGTTTATCACAGATAGGAAAGTACAGAGATGGAAGGAAGAAAATAAGTTTAGTGCGTGTTAGGTTAAGTATTAGGTCTGTAACAGATGTAATGGCGAGAAAGGCCCTGAGCAGGAAGGGCAGCAGACAGGTGCGGAGGGGCGTCTGGGCTCCACCATCAGCCCTGGCGGCAGCTTCTAGGAAATCAGGTCACCCTGCCCCCTAAACCAGAGCGTTGGCGATAAAAAAATAAGCTCAGGCGAAATTGAGGCCGAGGAGTGCACTTGACGCGGAGAAGCAGAACGCAGGTCGCAGCGGAGGAGCCGCGAGGACACCCTCCCTGTCCCCACTCCGCCAGGCCTGTCCCCGCCCCCTCCTCTGCTCTGAGGCCCAGCGACAACCGCAAAGCCTTCCTTTGAGAGAGTGGCAGGAGGTCCGCTCTAGAGCGCATTCCGGAGCAGTGCTTGTAGCAAGGAGGCAGGCAGGCAGGTCGGAAGAGGGTGCGCCGCGGAGCCTGGGAAGGGAGCCTGGGAAGGGGCTCGTCTTCTGAGGCCTTGCTCCAGCTCTCAGGTTGGGGGCCGCCAAGCTATGCACAGAGTTTGCAGGGACCCAGGGCTGACTGGGGCTGTCGCATTCTGTCCCCGGGGCCTGCCCAGCCATGGCCCCTCCACCTCCTCCTGGGAGCTATCCCCAGAAGAATCCCACCAACAAGGCTGGAGGCGCACAAATCACAAGCCAGGATTCTGTAATTAGGCGAAAGGTAGCTTTGCCTCCCCCACTTCCACATCCCAGTGTGAAGCTGGCTGAGGGCGCCCCCAACACTGCCTCATGGGGGAAAGAAAGCCCACTTCTATTTCCTTAGTGATAGTTTTTTTTCAGGTGCATGGCGCAGCAGAGAAACAGGCAGAAGGAAGAAGGGCATGGGGCTTTATTGTCTTCCAGGACAAGGCGAGAACGTGGGGAAGGATGAGGAATTCTCTGGATTGGAACAAAGAGACGCTGAGGTTTTTCTGGCCTTTGCCAGAGGTGGAGTTTGAAGGGGATATCTATATATACCCGAGGTGCAGATCGGGGGTCTTTCTTGACACAGTGGTAAGGGTGGAAGGAAATTGTACCCTGGGCTCAGCTGGAGAAGAAGGGGGAAGTGGTCTTGGGGAAGACGGGCTTTTGTTTTTAGGGCTTCAGCCATATTAGATGACCACCATGATTTAACAACTTATACTGGGGCCAGAGCCCATCACTTAGGAGGACCAGCCTCTCCCAGGCTCAGTCAAGCTTCTGGGATAGGATTGGCGCCTCTTAGCCTGGGGGCGGGGCCTGGATATCAGCAGCCAATCAGTAAGCAATAGGAATGGGAATTGGCTCGCAAACGGCCAGGTGACCTGCCCAAAGAGAGCTGCAAGTCAGGGCTTTCTGGGAAGGGAGACTTTTTGCTTTTCCAGGTACTACCAGCAGAGTTGTGCATGGTGCCATCAGACTGGAAGGAGGAAGCTTCACCTCCAGGAATGCTGACAGCAGCCATGGAAGCCGAGAGGGCAGTGTAAGGATGACATCTACACTGCGGAGTCGGGGGGGGGGGGCAGGGACGGGGTTGCAAGTGACCTGCTGGATCCAGGCTCACCTGAAGCAGTACATTTTGTATTTTTGAAAAGAAAACAGTAAATCCCATTTGCTGTTTAAATCAGTGTTTCCTGGTACTGGCAAATGAAATACCCCTTCCTGATTCTGCTGGCCTCTGCTCAACAGGTCGTGAGCAGAGGAAGGTCACGCCATGGGACAGATAGAAGGTCCTGACACGAGGTCCACGCATACTAAAGAGAGCGCCGCTGTCACGTCCCATGGAGGGCCGGGCACCAGCGGCACTGGGTGCATGGTGGACACTGCAGGTGTTGGTCTCACTGTGGTCAGTTCTACCCAGGGAGAAATGACAGCAGGAATGAGAAAGATAGACAAGGAGACAAAAGCTGGGCTAAGTAGTCGCTGGTCTGCCTGATGGGCAGGACTAATGCCACGCACAAGACTGTCCTTTATTTATACTTTTGCACAGTAACGGGTGACACAAGGCTGCCTAGTGACTAATAGCCGACCTTAACCAGCCAGGACGCTTATCCCAGGACTGAGTTAGCTTGTTTGCTCTAGGCTCTGAGGCCTCGTCTTCCCTATACACATTTGGTCAATTTCCGAGCTTCCTAGGCTCCAACACTCAGGCTTCCACCAGTTTGTGTGCTGGGCCAGTGTGCATACAGCCTGGGGAGAGAGCCTGCTCCCCGGCAAAAAAGAGTTCTGTGTTCAAAGAGATACTCTGGGACCCCAACACTGGGGCTGGCTGCTGGTGAAGGGTGCCATGAAGGGTGCAGCACCTGCCCTGGTGGTGTGGGCTGAGACCCCGGACCTGGATCCCTGCAGGCCTGAAGAGCCCCGCTTCTCAGCTGCCAGGAGAGCCTCTCCCATCAGAACTGATTTTTTGTTTTTTTGACATAGGGTCTCACTATGTAGCTCAGGGTGACTGTGAACTCACTGTGCAGCCCAAGTTGTCCCCGAACTCACAGCAATTCTGCATCAGCTTCCTGAGTGCTGGGATTACAGGGCTGTGCCACCAGTCCTGGTTTCGAATTGATTTTAGGGCTGCTTTCGAGATCCAAGCCAGTGCACCAAGCCTCTGGCATGCAGGTTGTGCTTTGCCACAGAGGATGCTTAGCTGCATCTTAGGCCACTGCGGTGCAGGGTCTGTTCCAGCTGCCAGATGCCTGATCTCGGCCCAGCTCTGCACCCTTTCGAGACACGCAGGGCACCCGTGCCTTCCATCTTGTTCTTGGTATTTCTCTGTCCGTACAGTCCTCAGCTTTCAGAGGTTCAGCCCATGATTCTTATTCTCTCTGTCTCTGTGTGTGTGTGTGTGTGTGTGTG
>PVKA01025168.1:0-33285 GCA_004027165.1 Ctenomys sociabilis
AAAAAAGGAAAAAAAAAAAAAAAAAGAGCACCAAGCTATATAAGACAAATTTTAATGGTTATGAAAAATACCACAAACTTAAAAAAAGATGCTAACACATGTTTTGCCCAAAAAGATAGGTCAATCAGACAAAGAGAAAAATTAGCAAAGTAGCAGAACTGAACCTGGCCTCTCAACAAATGGTCTTAGAGGACATATACATAGTGTTAAAACCAATTTCTAAATACACATTGTTTTCAGTTCCACATGGGATGTTTTCTAAAATAGACCATATACTAGTCCATAGATCATGCTTAAGTATGTGCAAGAAAACAAATTATCCCATGCATATTAACTGACCACAGTGCAATGAAACTGGAAATAAATGAGAAAAGAAGCCACAAAAAGCACATCAGTGCATGGAAATTAAATAACAACCTACTCAGCAATCAGATTACAGATGAAAATAATAAAGAAATTAAACAATATCTGCAATCCAACAAAAATTCAAGGGGCTAGGGAGATGGTTCAGTGGAATAAGCACTTCTCTGGCAAGCACAGGGCCTGAGTTCAATCCTCTGTTGTGAAAAAAAAAATCAAGTACAACTTACCAGAATTTGTGGGATGCAATGAAAGCAGTTCTTAGAGGTAAATTTATAGCTATGAGCTCAAACATTAGGAAAATGGAATAGGAACAAATAAATACACTAATGCTACATCTCAAGCATTAACAAAAAGAGCGTACCATGCCCAAAGCCTTAAGGTGAGAAGAAATTGTAAAGATTAGAACAGATATTAATTCACTTGAGACAAGAAAACAATACAAAGAATTAAGAAAACAAAAACCTGGTTATTTGGAAGATCAAATAAAATTGAAAAGCCCCTAGGTAAGCTGTTCAAAAATAAGAAAAGAAAAACCCTCATATTCAAGCAATAAGGAAGGAAATGGACAATGTTGTTACAGAACAGTGGAAATTCAGATCATCAGTGGCTACTTTGAAAATCTTTACTGTCACAGAATCAAAGACACAGAAGAGATGGACAGATTTCTTATAGTAGAAATTACCAAAACTAAATCAAGAAAATATAAAAACTCTGAATAACTCAGCATCAGCCAATGAAATTGAAAATGTAGTAAAAATCTTGATGACAAAGAAAACCCAAGTCCTGATGAGTTCTTCAAGAAATTGACAGAGATATAATCTCAATACTCCTCAACTTCTTCAATGAAATTGAAAAGGAAGCAGTTCTCCTAAAATCATTCCTTGAGGCAAGTATTATACTGATACCAAAACCAAGAAATTATTCAACCAAAAAAGAGAACTACAGGCCAATCTCCTTCATGAACATAGATGCAAAAATCCTCACTAAATCCTCAACATAGAGTAAAAATCCTAGGAAATAGAATACAGAGAATAATCAAGGAAGTTTTACACATTGACCAAGTGGGATTCATCTCACTGATGCAAGGATGATTTAACATAAACAAATATATAAACTAATGCACTATATCATTATAAATAGGCTCAAAAGACACATGATCATCTCAATTGTAGTAGAAAAAGCCCAACGCTCATTCATGACCAAAACTCTACGGAAAATGAGAATAGATGGCCTCTACCTGAATACGATAAAAGCTATACATGACAGTGCAACTGCAAATATAGTTCTAAATGGGAAAACTGCAATCTTTCACTCTCAAATCAGGGGCAAGACAAGGATATCCTCTATCACCCCTCCTATTCAGTATAGCTCTGGAATCATTAGCTAGATCCATTAGACAAGAGAGAGAAACAAAAAGAATAAGAATAGGTAAAGAAGTTTAAGTGTCATTATTGGCAGATGACATGATACTCTACTTGGAAGAATCACTAAACTCCAACAAGATGTTGCTAGAATTAAGAAACAAATTCAGTAGTATAGCAGGTTACAAAATCAAAATCCCAAAATTAGTAGCATTCCTCTATGCAGGTAATAAACACACTGAGAGAGAAACTATACCATTTGGAAAAATACCCAAAAATCAAAGATATAGAAATTAATCTAATGAAAGAAATAAGAAATCTGTCCAATGAAATTTACAGTATTCTGAAAAAAAAGACATTGAAGAGGATTTCAGAAAATGGAAAGATATTCCTTACTCCTGAATAGGAAGAACCAACATTGTGAAAATGGCCATACTTCCTGAATAGAAAGAACCAACATTGTGAAAATGGCCATACTTTACAAATTTCAGGCAAGTCATATAAAATACCACTAAAGTACCTCAAAGATTCAGAGAAATCATTCCAAAAATTTATTTGGAACCAGAAAAGACTTAGAATAGCAAAGCCAATCCTGGGTAACAAATGCAAGGCAGGAGGCATTACAATCCCTAACTTGAAATTATACTACAAAGCTACTGTGATAAAATCAGCATGTTACTGTAAAAAAAAATAGACCTGAGGACCAAAGAAACAGATTAGAAGATGCAGATACAACTACAAACATACTCAGCCATTTATCTTTGGCAAAGAGGCCAAACATTTTCACGGGAAGAAAGATAGCCTCTTTAACAAATGATGCAGGAAAAACTGGCTCTCCACATGCCAAAAACTAAAACTAGACCCGAGTCTATACCCACGCACTAAAGTCAAAATGGATTAAATATCTAAAAATTAAAGAAAAGCACTAAATCTACTAGCAGATTAAGTAGACGGAAATCTTGAAGATATAGGGGTAGGCAAACATTTTATGAACAACAATCAAACTGCACAGGAAAAGCTTCAAACAATCATAGAAGACCCCAAGACCTCTACTAAAACTACTAAATTACTAATAAAATTCAGTAGCATAGTTGTATAAAGTTAACAATCAAAAATTAGTATTTCCATATACATGAATAACAAACTCAACGAGACAAAAATTAGAAAAACAAATCTTTCACAATAGCATTAGAAAGTTGACACATCTGGGAATCAGTCTAAAGAAAGTTCTGAAAGACCTTTATGTTGAAAACTGAAAAAAGAGGTTGAGTCAGTACCAGAAAATAGAAGGATATCCCTTAACTTTGGGAAGGGAGACTGATTATAGAGAAAATGGCCCTATGTACAAAACTGTCATGCAAACTTAATGCAATTCTAATTAAAATTCCAACACAAAATCAGAGAAAACAATTCTAAAATTAATTTGGAACAAGAAGTCATCCAGAATAGCTAAGGCAACAAAGCTGAGTCAGGAGGAGTCACAGCCACTGACATAAAATAATACTATAAAGCTACTGTGTTAAAAGCATTACGGTACTGGGAAAAAAAATGAATGGACTGGACTGGAAATGCAGAAACAACTTAAGACATATTCAGCCACCTTATATTCGACAAAGGGGCCAAATATATGGAGTGGACTAAAGATAGCCTTTTTAATAAATGGTGTTAGAAAAAGGCTCTGCACATGTCATGGATTAAAATTGCAACCATATCTTTCATCATGCATTAACTAAAATTTCAAATGGATCCAAGATCTAAATATTAAGACAGAAAACTTAAATCTACCACAAGATGCAACAGGTAAAACTCTTAAAGATATTGGTATAAGCAGAATTTATGAATAAAATCCCAATAGTAGAAGAGTTATCACAAAGTATCACCAATTGGAAACTCATCCAATGAAAAATGTTTTTCACAGCAAGAGAAACCACAAACAGGATGAAGAGAGAATGGTGTGGGAAAAATGCTTTTGCCAGTATGTTCCTCAGCCAGAGGTTTACTAGTAAGAGCATGTAAAGAACTGAAAAAAAAAAGGACCTCCCAAATTTAAAGACACAATCCAAAAATAGGCATCGGAGATGAATGTATACTTTTCAGATGAAGAAATACAAACAGCAAATAAATATATAAAAAATATTCCACATCTGTAGTCAGCTAAGAGAAGCAAATTAAAACAAAAGTGAATATTTTTTCACCTCAAAAAGAGTGGGAGATAGCTCAGTGGAATAAGCACTTCCCTGGCAAGTGCAAGGGCCTGAGTTCAATCCCCAGTTCTGAAAAAAAAAAAAAAAAAAAAAAAAAAAACGAGTGGCTATCATCAAAAGAAATCAACCATTAGCAAATGCTGAAAATGCTGTAAGGAAAAAGGATCTGTTTTCCACTGATGCTGGGAGTGTAGATGAAACAACCACTGTGGAAATTACTGTGGATAAACCTCAGTGAACTAAGATTTGGAGTCCAAATTGGCCCTTCTGGGTATCTTCTCAGAAAAATTAAAAACGTCAAACCATAGTGATACACATGCATGCATGTTAGCAGCAGCACAACTTGCAATAGTTAGATACTGGAGACAACACAAATGCCCATCAAATGAGAAATGGATAAGAGCGTTGTGGTCTCTGTACATTATGGAATATTACCCAGCCACAAGGGATAATTTTGAGACTTTTATAGATAAATGGATGCAGTTTGACTCCATATTCATAAGTGAAACAAACCCAATGCAAATGCATAGAATCATAGTGTCTCCTTCATATGAAAAGTTGAAAGAGGAAACATGATCCAAAATGTACAAAAGATATGAAAAATGAAAGAAACTTCAAAGGGAAAGAGAAACTGGTTTAGTAAAATGGAAAAAAAGAAAGAGGGGAAAAGCTAATGGAAATCTACCTATCTCTCTATATCTGCCTATACCTATAGCTATATTTAACTATATAATTTAAAAAGTTATATTACTAATTTTTCTTGGTTTTTTGAAGATAGGTCTGTGCTAATGTTGTTTGGGCAACTACATGCTGATATCGTGTACTCTGAGTAACTAATTCAAAGATAACTATACATATTATATTGCCATTGTTATGCTATTATCATATTGTTTGGGAATTTTTAAAGTTTTTTTTTTTAATTTCTTTTCTTTTAAAATAAAAACTAAAAGTAAAATAAAGTTCAGGCTGGCTTTGCTCTTACTGTGTAGCCCAAACTGGGGTCTAATTTGTATCAATCCTCCTGTGTCAGTTTCTGGAAGGGTGGGATTACTGGCATGAAACATCATTCCTAGCTAGTGCTAATACTTTTTAAACAATAGAATTTTTTTTTTTTTTTTTTATGGAACCCGGGATTGAACTCAGGGCCTTGTGCTTGCCAGGGAAGTGCTTATTCCACCACACCATCACCCCTGTCCTGAAACAATGGAAATTTTTAAAAAATACCATTGACTTCAAATCATTAATATAACTTTTTTAAAAGCCTGATAGGAAAAGCATAAACACATGATTTCTTTCCATATCAAATTCCATTATCGATAATTTTAAAATGTTGTCTTTATTGCAGAAAAGTTTAAAGAAAGCACGTGTTTACATTGCATTTCTTAAGTTGAAATAAGTTAATAATTAGTGAATATTGGTAAGCCTTTTCTTTCTTTCTTTTGTTTGTTCTTTCTTTGTTTTTTTTGGCAGAACTGGGGATTGAACTCAGGCCCTTGCACTGGCCAGTGAAGCACTTACTCCACTGAGCCATCTCCCTGGCTCTAAGCCTTTCCTTTTAGACACATTATTAACATTGTGTATACATTTTAGTTTGCCAGTTTTCAGCTTTTGCAGCAATCCAAAATAACTCACTAGCTATGGAATAATTTATGCTTTAAAATATTATCTAATGTGTCTATCTTTTATTTTCAGGACAAAAACAAAACAAAACTAAAGAAACAAACAAAAAACCCAAAAAGCTCCTTTGAAGGGTGAAATGTAAGATTAAAAATTTGAAACAATGTCTTTACTTTTTCCTCCAAATCTATTCACTTACATAAAGCCTTCCAGAATTTAACACTTCCTATTCTTTCTTGAATTACTCTACATTTACAAATCCGTAACTGCTGTATAAAATACAATTTTTTCTCACATTCTTGAGCAGTAATCATTTGAGATTGCTCTTCTTTAAATAGTGAATGAAATATAATTACCTTTATCAGAGCAATACAATGCAAAAAAGACTAAGAATTACATCTCAGCTTTTTAAACTAACACAAACATCACAAAAAATTTCAACTTGTTTGTCCCTTGTTTGGATACATAAACAATTTAAAATTATTACAAAACATTTTCTGCTGCAGAACTTATAACACAAACTAAAGAGAAGAAAATATTTCAAAATAAGAGATGTACCCTTTTTAATAACATGTAATTCTTACTCTTGAATTATCTTTGATCAACGGAATTGGTGTTCATGGTCATCCATGAAGTGGACTAAAATTTGGGTGAGAGGCTGGGAGATGGCTCAATGGAATAAGCACTTCCCTGGCAAGTGCAAGGGCCTGAGTTCAATCCCTGTTTCTGCCAATAAAATAAAATTAAACTCAAAAAATAAAATAAAATTGGGGTGATTATTTGTGCAGGATTTTTATCCCTTTAGAGTGGAAGAAAAATAAAACAAGAGCATTAGAAGTACTTAAAATAAACTGAACTTTTATGAGACAAAATATTAATTAATAAATTGTAAAAAAGACAGTTTTATTCTAATTATATATGTATGTATTAGAAAACAGAACAGATGCTACCCTTTCAACGGTATGCTTAGTCACTGTAACTACTGTCCATGTTCCTTTCTCTAATCTAGACGGGTTTTTATCTGCTGTTCTATGGTGATATTTTTCAAAGGTATTTTGACATTATTCATTATTTTCACAAAATTATTTAGAAATTATTAATTCAGTATATTTTTAAAAGAGAGCACTCTATGAAATGAATTATTTGGATTAAGGTTTATTATGAAAACTTGGCACATGAAGTACAGATCCTGCAACAATAAAGCTTTTCTCAACTACAATTTAAAGACAAAAGAAGAGAAAATATTACAGGTAGTCAGAAACATTTTCAAAATTCCAAATTAGCTTCCTTACATAACTTTTGTTATGTAAGGAAAATGTACATAAGAAATATTCATAAATATAAGCACACACAGGTTTTAATCTTTAGAAAATGACAAGGCCTCTAAGCAAAGTTATGCACTAGGTCCATGAAAGAAAATTCAAAAGTACATTAGGGTGCAAAATGCTTCAGTTTTCATTTCTGCCATCATTATCAAACCAAATAACCTCTTCAGTTGTTGAACTATAATCTGAATTGAGTACACATTATTCCCTCCAGATCAATTAATTTTATTTACTATTGATATCTATATCTGAATTATTGATGTTATACATACATGACTATGACAGCTTTTATAGGTGTGTCTACATAGGTTTTTGTTGCAACAATTCAAAGAAATTAAACCCATGAAGAAAATGGATAGTGGCCACCATTAAATTGATCAGGTTTTCAGTTCATATCATCTCATACATCAGCTTACAATTGGCATATTTACCTCTTTGTGAAGATTCTTCTGCTACCCATTAAATACTTGAATAAATACTGTTTCTTTTTCTAGTGCAGTCACAGGAAGACTTGAAATGGTAAGACAAGATAAATTAATGTTAAAGAAGAGTCATTTGTTATAAATAAAACTTCAGGATTCACAGGCATGGGAATGAATGTTCTGTAGTTGTATAGTGAAGATTGTGCTTCTGTGTGGTTTATTTACTTATTTATTATTTATTTATCTATTGTGTTTGGTACAGAGTTTCATTAAGCAGTTTGGATTTATAGTGATCCTCCAGTTCTCAGCCTTTCCAGCGCTGAGATTACAGGTATGCACCACCAAACCTGGTCTCCGTGACCAGCTCAGGGGCCCAGTGGTAGGGCCAGTGCAGCATGTGGTGCTGGTCATCGAACCCTTGTCCCTACATTTACCTAAGCAGGCGCTTAGTCCACTGAGTTATCTTGCCATCCCTCTGTGGCGTCTTTAAGCCGAGTATTAGTTAATTATTGATGCAAGGCAAATAACTCTCAGATCTAAGTTGAACAATTGAACTATGAAGAGTTAGAATCCAGCAGCAGCTCTACAGAGTGGCTCCGGATCAGCGTCTTCGTCAAGACTGCAATTCAACTGTGGACAGCGGATGTAGGCATATAGTCACCTGGGACTGGGGACTTTGCTTCTTCTCTTCCACAATAGCACAGTTCGTGTTCTGTGCACATATTGACTAGAAATATCCAGTTTGCTCGGTGTGAGTTTCTCACTGCAGCAATTTCTTCAAAGGGAAAAGGAAGAAAGAAAAAGAGGCAAAAAGATTTTGATCATCGAGAAAAACCATATATACCTGTGATTCTGATTTAGAAAATGTAAAATTTTCTCCACTCATTCTCTTCTATGTGTCATGCTAAATGTTGTGCTTTTATTGTGAGATATTAAAAGTCACTTTATATTTTACTACTACATTTTTACATGCTATTTCTAGAATATTATGTTTCTACAAAATATCTAGTGTAGTTTTGCATCAGTTTGAATTTTTATGATGCTAGAAAATGCATGCATGAACTCTCATGCTATTAAAAATTTTCAAGGTTTTTATTTCTTTGTCATGTATACTCATTTATACATTTGCATTCATCTATTTTTGTTTGTCTGTATGTGTCCATGTTGTGTATTAATTCTTTTTTCTCTTAATATTTTAAGTGTATTTTCTAAACCTATGGGTAATTTTCTTATGTTGGGTATACTTACTATTTATTGTCATAAAGGATTCAGATATTCTAATATGGCACCATATGGCAGTACCTTCTTATATTCTTGTGCTTTGTATTTTTGTTATAAATATTTTGTGGGCCATAACAATCAAACCTAGAGGCATCCTATTGGTGATATGTATTTTTTTTAATTTACTTTATGTGTTGAGATCAGGTCTTGCTGAATTTACAAAGTGAGATTTAAAGTTGCATTCTTTTTTTAAGTAAAAAACTATTTTACTTTGCAAGTGTCAGCTGCAGTTGGCTATCATCTATTTACAAAGTTACTAACATTCTGATGTAATAATACAGCACACCTGTAGTCTTGCCAATGTTCATTGATGTATTCATTATAAAAAATTCTTGTTGTTTTCTCCCAAGGGAGGTGGGGAAAGACATGAGTATGGACAGCAACAGAAGCTTCTGTACATACCAAATGTGTTCATTTAGAAAGCAAGTTAACGTATATTTTCACTATTTGTTAAATTTTCCACTGTGGAAATTTGCACTGTGGAAGCTCCTGGGTGTAAAGTTGCATGCTTTTATGTATCCTATTATAAAAATTTTAATTCTGCTTTAGGTCATGAAAATATGCTATGTTCTTTTCCAGAAAGTTTGATTTATAATTCTTACTTTTGTGGCATGACGAACATAGGCACTTTACCTTATTGAACAAAAGTTTTCTCATTTGTCATGTAATGACTTTTTCTGTGTCAGTATTTTTATAACGTTGCTCAGTGTTGTTTACTATCATTTAATGCCATCATATCGCCTATGTGGCGTTAACACTGGTGCTGATGTGGAGTTCACATTAATTGCATGAAAATTTGATATGAATTCCTTCTTTAGCGATTTGGAATTTGTATAAAATAGAAATTAAACATAAACAGTTTGTTTACTCATTTCTTACTGTCTTATGAGATCTCTAAACTATCCAATGAAATATTTTTATATATTGGACCAAATTTTTTGTTGTGAGCAGTGGTATTTTTCTCATGGTCTCAACTCTGTTTTCAGCACTGAATGCTGTATTTACACCTCTAACTGATACATTCAGTGCATACTTACTGCATTTAAGCTATAAGTCCTTCTTCTACAGAACAGGACTAACAGTACAAGAAAGGAAGGGGAAACTGATACCTTTTGACAGTGACACTATTTTAAAATAAAATTTTACGATACTTCTAAAATTTGTTTGCTTAAATCAAAATGTAGAACTGCATTTACTCTCAGAAGAATCTTTAGATTACTATTCACTGATTCTAGGAATAAAATACAAAAGGTTGAAAAAGAGTTGAGAATTTATTAGATTTAAATAAAAATAAGTTATACTGAAATCATATTTTAGTAAAACTGAAACCTGATTAATATTTCTTCAGAATCCTGTATGTTTGCATTATGATTGACTACATTATTAAATAGACTTACTGGTAGACAAACAAGGTAAGTTTACTTTTAAAATGTGAAGAATTATTGCATTCATAAAAATGAAAACTAATTTTGTTATTTTTACATTTTCTCATGTTTTTCAATGCACATGTACAGGAGTGATTTATATCCGCTCCCACTCTTTGTATCAATCACCATGACTTCATATGCCTGAAAGATAATAATCAAAGAAATACTCATAAAATTTAAAATATACCCCAATGTCTGTTACACAGATCCTTGCCAGCCTCCGGTACTGCTTCTTGCTCTGTCTGCCACTGCCTGTTTGTTTTTGGCAAAATCTTACGATGATGCATGTGCTCTTACATTCATTCTCTCCTGGGAATGGTCCCACTTTCCTCTTAAGGTTTTCACTCTTACCCCTCTGCTTATCTCCTTGATTGTGTGAAATGGGCTGAGGGCCGACTCATCCCTCTCTGTCACCATTACTGACTTGTCAATGCTTCGTTGTTTTCTGTACACCTGTCACTTCTCTTACTCTCTCATAATCATGTTTCTCTTCTTACTCTGACTGTTCTGAAGTAAAATAAAAAGTCTTACACTGTCTATTATTTAAGTCTTTACTTGAAGATGTTCTTTAACATTTCATACTCAGTCTTCCACGTTTTTTCCAATACCTCAAGCTTGTCTGCATTACTAGCTCTCAATGCAAAAATAAATTAATGGCACTGATAATGCAAATTGGGTACAATGATAACTAATTGTAATGTCAACTTCAATGGGTAAAGATATTCCTGGTAGCTTAGGGGAGCACAGTTCAGGTTATGTTTGTGCATTGCTAATATGTTCGCCACAAACAGGTGGAAGTCTCATCTTGGTTTTGGATAGTAGCAGCCAATAACTTGTAGACTAGGTAGAATAAGAAGAGAAAGAAGTAGCAGGTCTTCCCTTTTGTATATTCTCAGGAACTCTGGTCTTCACCATTAACATTAGATATCTTATCTAGTTCATTTAGGCTTCCAACTGAGGTCTCTTGGGTTCCTGACATGGAGATTCACTGGATTTTGCAGTGAGTTTCAGGCCTTTGACTTTTAACAGGATTCTCTGGTTCTGAAGTGTTCAGATAATATTTTGTATTTTTCCACCCAAGACTCTGCAGGCAAACAATGCTCTGAATATTTTATATAGCATTATTAAATTTGTACATCTAGTGGACTCTAACTGAGACAGATTTGAACAGTGATAACAGATATCATCTACATTTTATTTGTATGATAAACTTTATGAAATCCATGATTTCACAAAACAAAATTAGTGACAGTGTGACAAATGGATTATAACTTAAAGAAACTTAGAAAGCTCAAAGGCTGTCTGTGTAAGGTCAAGAGAGTTCATGAGGAATAATTTGGGTTACTATTAGAAAAGACAATTAAACTGAAAAGAGGGAAAGATGTAATAGGACAGTTTGTGGAGTGGCATCAGGGAGGAAGATAGAAAAGAAGACATAAAGCTGTTGACCATTCCTGAGGTTTCCAACCTGAGAAACGAGAAAGAGTTGGATTCACAAAGGGATGCAGAGGAGGAAAGCTTCAGTTTGGGCAATTACACCCTTAAGTATTTTTTAAATACATTGAAAGTTTTGATTGTGTGATCCCTAAAACCCCCTTATTGACTTAATTACATGTGGTAAAGCCTGCAGTAGGAAAGTTACTGAATGGACTTATGAACTTTTGTGTCATTCTCAGGTAAGTGGAAGAAAATGGAAATTTACACAAAATCCTAAGTTTCTATTCCTACTTCTTTACCTTGCATAAATGCTCAAATTTACAAAACAGTCATAGCTGATAACTATATTTCTGTAGTAAGGTCCTAGGACCTTCTCTGCTCAGAATATTTGTAGAGGTTACTTGTACACAAAAAATACCTCTTCGCCTTCTATTTGTTTTGACTTTATCTTATCACCTTATGAAAATCACTGTGGTAGAAACTCTCAATGATGTCCTTATTGTCAAACACAACTGGTAAATTTTATTTCTTATCACTCTAGACACATGAGCTGGTCCTCTGATGCTTGTTTTTTAATGTATTTAGTACAGGGTCTACAGGGTCTCACTACATTGATCAGACTCATAATGATCCTTCATTTTTAAGCTTCTCAAGTCCTGGGATTACAGGTGCCTAATGCTTGTTTTGATTAAGTACATTTGCTTACCAACAAATCCCTCATTTTCCTCCCAATTCTGATTCTTCCTTTCTGCGTTTGTTCATCAAGCTTTTACATATAGGTCTTTCATTTGTTTGGTTCTTTTTCATTGATTCATTTTTCGTGTTACTCTATATCTTCTCCTTGGGAGAGCACATAGGTTTATTTACTACGAATACAAATATAGAAATATACATATATGGGTTGAACATTACTAACTCTCTTGAACTCCAACTTTTCAGGAATGTATTGCTTTCTCCCCAGAGGTGTGCTCTGAAGATTCTACAAAGTCTATGTACTCTGCCAGCATTTCACCAGCTGAACTCACAAGGGTGACAAACACCAAGGAAAATCTATGTACTGCTGTCCTTATTGTTATTACAATTGTTTGCAGCATTGGCAGAGAGTAATGTATAGTATTTATGTGTTTTGTTATTTATATCATTTTTATCACTGGCAAGGTCCGATGAAATTTTTGTAACAGTAAACTACATTTACACATTCATTTCCATTTTAATCAAATTACATATTGTTTTCTAATGTTGCTATTATTTTAATATTAGTATCTTTGCTAATATTACTTCAGTTCCCTTCTTAAGCTCAAATAAAAATATGTTGAAGGAAGGGCTATTAATTTACTATTGTAGCTGTAGTTTCCTTAATATGCCTGACAAAGAATTTGCAAATGTTACAAAATGAAGCAAGAGAAGAAATTACTGCAAATAAACCACAGATTTTAGCTTTTCTTGTCTTTCCTTTATGCTTTACCCTCATCATTTGCTCACTGGCTGATTTTCCACTTTCTCATTATCAGATCACGTGGTAGGTGTTTACTCCAACTTTTTTTTTTTAATTTCCAGTCTAGATCAACTTCCTGAAATCTATTCCTGGCATTTCTTTCCTTTAAGACAAATGGCCCTCGTCTCTTCAATTTCTTTCTTATCTAATGTTAAGTTTACAAGCAAACTATTGGCCTTTCTTCAGAACATATTAAAATTGTGGCCAGGAATCATGGCCATGAGTTGTGAATGCCACCATCCACCTCCTGCACCTTTATAAAGCTTTCTATTTTCTTCCATCTTGAGTTCATATCTGTTTTCTCCTCACAGGGTTCTGTGGTCAGCCCTCAAGCAATAGCTGCAGTATTCCCTTAATAAACCAGATCAGATTGTGTTACTCTTCACATCAAGGTTTCCAGAAGATTTCACTCATAGTAAAAGCAATGGAATGATCCAGAGGACACGTCAGTGCCTCTGCCATTTCTTCTGTAGCTCATTCATTCATGACGACGTGAGTTTTGACTCTTACCTTCAGTCTTATTTGTTTTCCTCCTATCACATTTGGTAAAGGTTTACTTCAAGGACATTTGACTTCCATCATTTTTTTCTTAATCCTGGATTTCTCTTCCCAAAAAACACTTAAAAATTATTTCCCATCTCCTTTGTGGTTGGGCCAGCTATGATGTATAATTACAAATAAATGTTTATGTTATATTTAGAATGCATGTGCTCATCCTGTATACTGAAACTTAGGCCCTGTAAGAAGTATTTAAGATTAAGGTCTGATAGTTGGTGCCCATTTAAGTGTCCAAGAGAGACCTTTAGTCCTTTCTTTCATATGATAAAAACATAGAAAGAATAGTCAGTTGGTGAACTGGTAAACATGTCTTCATCAGACCCAACACGGATTGGTGTCTTGTTAATCTTAAGCAGTCAAAATAGGTCTTGATGTGCCTTGATCATTCTTCTCAAAAATCCCAGCATGTTGATCAAGAAGCTCTTGTCATTTATAAACCACTTTATGTTATTCTGCTTTCATAGCCTGAATGAACTGTAATATCTTTCATTCATGTACTAGCTTCTCACTTGCTTTCCTTTCTTTCAATGTGCTTAGGGAATACATACGAATTTTTTTTTTATTATTCAGATTTTTTTCCACTTAATCTGCCACACCCCAGCCATATGTGACACCATTAGAATGTAAGTTAAACCACAGTGATTCTGGGCTTTTATTTTTCCAGTTATATCCCTAGTACTCTGCACAAGTAAGACATTCCCAAACAATGTTGTAGCTCCAGGCTGAGTCTGAAGGTTTGAGAATCAGAAGTTATTGGTGTGAACTCTAGTCTTCTTTCAGAAGGGAGAAAAGCCAGTAATCCAGTGTAACTCTAAAGAAAAGATGCACCAATATTTCAGCTCCAGGAAATCAGATGGAAGTAGCTCCCTCTGATCAGGATTTCTGATCCATTTATGCCTTTAACTATTTTAACAAGGTCTACTCACATAAGAGACAGAGACAGTATGTGTCTCAGATCCTTCAGTCTGTTTTGTTTTCTCACTCATTAAACACTTACATTTCATATTTTCCCCAAATTCCAAGACATTTGAATTTCACAGTGTTGCGATCAGTTTTTGCTTTTAGTAAGCAGTGGATGCTATGACACTTAGTGTTTGATGAAGGAAACACAAATTAGTCAAATAGAGTCATATCCTTATTCGAACTTTTATTTTTTCTAGTTTCAGTTGGCCTGAGCTATCCAGAAGACATTATTTTTGCGTTATTAGTTATTGATAATATTCTCCTGCTAGGCCTAAATGATGAGCTGAATTTAATTGCTGACATCTTTTGTTAGTGAAAGGGAACATTTAGTAACCAGCATTCCTTGCGGTTTCAGACATCTGCTGGTAATATCTCCTACAAATAACAAGAGAAGGGGAAACTAGAGTAGTATGTAGAATGATAAGGAGATCTACGGCTCTAAGACAAATTAACTGTGCTACAATTTGCCTGATTAAGGATTAGAGACCATTCTCAGAAGGCAGCACATAATTCAGGTGAGGTTTGGGCTTGAACTGACTTTGCTGTGAGGACAGTGTAAGGCAAATGAAACGATTGAAATGTCTGGGAAAAGTGCTCAGTGAGCAAGGAAGGAGGCAGACACCATTAGAAACAGGGTTAAAAGAGGAATACAGAAACAGTGAGGAAAGGAGAGGTTAGCTAGGTAAGAAGAGATGAACTCACAGCACCTGAAGACCTATAGAAAAATAATCATGCCCCTACACACTAGAGCTAGCAATAAGCCAATATGGTTCTGTATGATTTGGACCCAATTTGTAAAGTGCCATTACAGTCCTCCCAGAGCATTTTCAGAGTTTAAATAACATTTCAAAACCTTGTAAAGCAGCACACAAATCTCAGTTCTTTTCTGCAACTCTAACTTTGTATAACACAAACGTTTATGTATTTTGAAGCAGAAAATTTCCATTTGTGTATATATTGTAATAGAAAAATAAATTATTATTCATTTGCAATTCTAGAATTTGGAAGGTGAATTAGGGGTAGGAATTTAAAGGTCTGGAGACATTTTATCTCTTTAGATTCTTTGATTATCTTTAGGATGTTCTGAAGAAAATGATAATGTTAGATACTAGCAAAAAAAAAAAGATAGAGACAGATTTGGATTCTTGAGGGCTGCAGTTCTGGTAAGAGAGAGATAGAGATCTGAACTGAAATCTCTAAGGGAATTTCTCCAGAAGATACTTGCCTATTTTGAAATAATCATAGTTGTAAGATGATAAGAATATGAAGGATAAATTGAAGTCCAGGAAGAGAAAGAAGAAAGGAACTTCGAAGAAGTGCTGGGGTCTGCAGGTCAAATGAGTCTGGTCTGAGTAAGAAGGTGCAGGCTCACTGAGATTCTCTGCTTCCCAACCAAACAGCTGTTTCTGGCTTGCTGGGATAAACCAGCATGGCCCTGGACTCCGTCACATCCAGTGATGGCAGACACAAATCTGAATGTCTACTTTATTTTCTCTCTTTCTTTTTGTGGTGGTGGTGTTTTGCTTGTTTGTTTTTCTTTTTTTTTCCTTCATTGTTTGTTCATGTTTCTATATAAGTGTGACTATGGTGTGAAACCTCTTTACGGGAATTGTTAGGTTTGTGTTTCTTTTCATCTCTTCATTTTCTTTCCCTCCGAGCTTCTGCACCATTTTCCCCATGTCTTCATGATTCCCTTTTGTCCTGTAGTCTGACTTTTTATCTTTTTCTCTTTATTCACCTCTATTTTCACCCTGGATTACTTTATATTTTAATTCTTAAACATAAAATTGACATATTAAAGACTTAAATATTCCATATAAATTGCTGGATTATTTTAGATCATTTCACATAACTATGAATGTAATTAATACAGTTAAAGATAGAAAATTAATGGTGACCTCAGTTTGTCATTTTCTAGGCTGGGTTTAATGTTGTTATTGGTGATGGTACCACTTCAGCCAAGGTGACGGAATTGTTCTAGACAGCTATTCTTACTGGAAGACAGACTATCAAAGGGTCATAGAAAGTACTATGGCACAGTGCCAAAGAACTGGACACTATGCCAAACAAGCAGCCACTTCTTCTCCACAACGACTGAAATCTTGTAACAGACTCAAATTCCCAAAGCATGCTATGAATGGAAGACACATCAAAGTAATTTCTTAGGGGTTCTAAATATTGGCAGTAACACAACCCACCATAGACAATAAACTGAGAGAGAGAGAGAGAGAGAGAGAGAGAGAGAGAGAGAGAGAGAGAGGACACTTAAACAGGATTCAACTACAAACAGGTCACTCACCAAAAGCAAACCCAGGGGGCAATGAAGTAGGACAATCTGAAAGCCACTGAAAAGGCTTCTGAAAAGTGGCAAACCACAGCAACTGAATGAGGCTCTAGAAAAAAACAAATCTGAAATAATGCCTTAGATAACCACAAAGATGATGTCTGCCATGTAAACCCTGCTTAGTGACTCTAGAGATGATATGGAGAATAGAGGAGCTCAACAAAATGATGGAAACCATGAATTCTCAACACAGGAAAATAACGGAATCTATATGAGAGATTCAAGCAGATATCCAGGAGAATAAATTCCACTGAAAGGATCTGAAGCTAAATAAACCAACATGAGGACGGGATCTCAGAAGTTGAAGACAGACTTGGGGTTAGTCATCATGAAAAAAGTTCTTGAAAATAACGAGGGGCCATGTGAACTCAATCCAGCACCTGCTAGAGGAGCACAGAATAACTTAATATTCACTGTGGTCCATTCAAAAGGAGGAGATAAATATATCATATATAGATAAGTAAGCCATACAGAATTTGAGTTAGTGATGATCAAAGAAAATCACTCAGCATATCATGGTGAACTTTCTAGAAATTCACACAAGAATAAAATGATCAGAATCAGCTGACTTCCCAATACAAACCTTCACATCTAGGAGAGCTTGAAACAAAGTATTTCAACTTCTAGAGGAAAACAACCTTAGATTGATGGAGCCTGCAAAACTGTCTTTCAAAACTAATGGAGAAATAAGATACTTTCATAACAAAGAACATCTGAGGAAATTTATAACCATCAAATATTTTCAAGGACATTCTAGAAAGAGATAACTAGGACAACAAACCCATGAATCCCAACAGAAAGGATCCACTGGGCAAGGCAAACAGTCAAAAAGGGGGCCAGGAGCAGGATGAGAAGCCATTAACAGGAAAATAATATGACAAGGATTAATCAAGACATATAAATTATAATGACCAACATGGCCTCAATGCAAGATAAAACGATACAAACTGGCAAAATGGATAAAGAAGGAAGATCCAATAATATGCTGCATCCAAGAAACACAAGTGTTCTGAAAGAAATTCATAAACTGAAACTCAAAGGATGGAAAACAATACTCCATGTGCTAGAAATCCAGAGAAAAGGAAGGATAGCTATTCTACTTGCAGACAAAGTAAATTCAAGACAATATTGATTAAGAGAGACAAAAAAGGTCAAGTTTGTAAAGGGAACCATCAAAGAGGAAGAAATATCAATCATAAATATATATGCAACAAGCACCAGTGTAAAACACTCAAGCATGAAAAATAAATTAAGCTGTACTGAAATTATATTTGGGAATGTTAATACCACACTGTCACAAAAAAGCAGATCAACTAGGCAAAAAATAAAAATACAAAAAAAAATCAGCAAAGAAATAACAGAACTAAACAAAACTTGTAAAGAAATGGTCTTACTAGAGCTTTCCAAAATGTTACTTTCCACAACAACAGAATATGCATTCCCATCAGCTCTATATAGGTCATTCTCCAAAACAAGCCACATACTAGTTCAGAGAACATCCTTAATCAAATGCAAAAAGATGTTAAAATTATCTCATGAAAGTTATCAAACCATAGTGAAATGAAATTAGAAATCAATGGCAAAAGAAACAAACAAAAAATATAAACACATGGCAAGTAAATAGCGCACCCTAGACAGCCCGTGGGTCACAGACAAAATTAAACAAAAAAGAAAGTTGATATAATGAAATGACAATGACAGTACCACACACTGGAACATGTGCGGCACAATAAAAGCATTCCTAAAAGGGAAATTTATAGTAGTGAACACCCATATGATGATAATAGAACAAGCACAAATAAACAACTTAATGTTGAACCTCAAACTTCTATTAAAAGAAGATCAGTCTAAACAAAAAGCTTGCATGTGGGTGGAAATTATGAAGCTGAGAGCAAAAGTTATTGTATTGGAGGCTAAGAAAATAGTACCAAAGAATCAATAAATTGAATAATGGTTCTTTGAATATTAAACAGAATGGGCAAACGCTTAGCCAAACTTATAAAACAGTGAATTGCAAAATATGTGGATTGTTATAATCATCAATGTATGCTCACTGACTGCAAAAAACATCACTATTGCAGGATGTTGACAGTAGTGAGGTTGTGTGTGTAAAGAGACAAGGAATGAACATATACTAGTGCTCTGTACCCTTTGTACAATTTTGTTATGCATATATTTTTGTCTTCATAAAATTTATATGTATTAAAAGCATAAGACATATGTACAATACATCATATTTAGTTCAAGAAACACAAAATGAGGTAAATAGCCCCCAGAAACTTCTTTGAATGTGTGTAATAGGACAATAATATTAGGAAAGATTAGCAACTTTGTTAGATATTGGAGAAATGTAAATCAAACCACACAGACATCATTATTCCGTGTTCCTCAGAACAACAAATATTCAACAGACAACGCTTAGATTTTATGAACTGTAAATCAACTGTAACTCTATTATGTTGTTGGTACAAATCAAATTTGGTAATACTGCTTTAGAAAATTATTTGATGCTATTTGCTGAAGGTGCATAAATGCATATCCAGATCCATGCCAATTTTACCTGCAGCCCTGGAAAACCATCTTCAAAGCAAAACTGAAAAGCACCAGACTATCTAACGCTGGAGGGGACAAATGAATCTTGCTATATTCTTGCAATGGAATACTCTATAGCAGTGAAATGAAGAAACGATGACCATATATGTTGAAAATGTCATAAAAGAATGTTTTCACCAAAGAAGGCAGTCACAAAGATATACATACATCAAGTTAAAAAAAACCTGACATATAATGTTGAGAGTAGAGACTACATTTTAATTTGAAATGAGATAATGTCCAATAAGCACATCACAGGGAATGCTTTGGGCTTGGTGTTCCTCTTTTTCAAAAAACATTATTTAATCAGTACATTTGGTATATACATAAGGCTAATATTCATCACATCAAATGTGTACCTGTATGTATCTTGATTGTTTTTTCTTCTTTCCTTCCTCTTCCTTCATTCCATCTTTCCCTTATCATTTATAAAGGTTTTGTTTCCTTTTCTCTTTCTCTTCCTTTTTTCCTCCCTTGTCTAGTTCCCTTTCACATTTGAACATCTTCTCCCTATTTCTTAAAATTTGTTGTACATTTTCAGTCCTTATTTATACTTTCGGACTCTCACATGGTAGAAGCTATGTGATATTTGATCATGTGTGTTCATTTTATTTCTCCTAAGTGTACGGCCTCCATGTACCTCCATCTGCCTAGAAATGTCTCAAGTTTGACCTTTTTGTGGCAGAAGAACACTTATAATACAAAATATAAGTCTTCTTTATCCATTCCTTATTTAGTCAGCATTTGGGTTGTTTTCAAATTGGATATTGCAGTCTATGCTGCTACAACAATGGGTGCACATGTATTGCTCCAGTGTGATGTTTTTAACTCTTTTCAGAAGATAATATGTAGGGGAATATCCAGGTCAAATAGAAACTGTTGCTCATTAGATTTTGAGGGGTCTCTACATTTATTTCCACACTTGTTGCAGCAACCTACACTCCCAGCAATAGTAGGGAAGGGTTCTGTTTTCCCTTTCTTAATCTCACTAGAGATGGTAACTTTAAAGAGAAGACTTTCTAAGTTGTGCATTAACATTTGTACAATTTTCAGTAGGTATTATTTATGTTACTGAAATGAAATGTTCATAAAGCTACATGTAAGCATTGTGAAATTATCATATTTAAGAAAAGGCATCCTCTAGGAAAAAAAAGTCAAAGATGCAGGCATTTTCTCAACTAAAATTATAATTTTTTGTTATTTATTTGCTATTGATATTTTGATATTATTTTAATGCAAAACTTTCTCAAAGGAAGTTATAAGTCTTGTGCTGAGAATATGCATATCATAGAACAGTGGACAAATAATTGCATTCCTTCACATTCTAACAATTTTCCTGATAAAGTAAATAATCTGTGATTTTTGCCAGAGAAATGAAAAGGTCTAAATTATTTTAGTGTTTTATTTTGATTCCTTCCTTTCAAAAATGTAGTACTAAACATTTTAATCACAGAATATTAATAAGATTCTCTGGCCTGTAGAGGATTCCTGTATTACTGTCGATGAATTACCCGTTACTAACTAGCAAGGTACTGAGGTAATATGGTGGGCCAGGTGACATTTGGGAGTCCCTTTTTCATTCTCTATGGGAGGATAAATCATCAGTGCTTAGGGAGTATAGTATGGTTTGAATTAAGAAGTCTAAATACTGGGACGAGACTCCAAATCTGAAATTTCCAAATGACAGTTTTGCTCCAGAGTGCCAAATTTTATCCCTCTTATGCTATGCTACTGAAAGCCAAGAAAAACTAGAATTCAACAAAGGGACTTTTCATGCTATCAACTGATTCAAATCAAGAAATCTGTTCAGGCTGGGGGCCATTAAACTGAGTGCTTCGCATAAAGCCATAGCTGACTAATGCTGGACTGTGCCATTGCCTCGATGAATGCATTAGAACGACACGTTGTGCTTCAGCTCTCTCAATATGAAAAAGAAAACTGGGAGAGCAAGGTGTAGTTTGACTTGCACTATGTATGGGATCATAATATTTTCATTAACTATGTGAGTGTAATTCAGTGGATGTGTCAGGACTCAGACACATCTGAACTATATTAAGGCATAAAGTATACACTCAGTGTTGACTAAAATTGCCAGTATTGCCAACACGTCTCAATTATTTTGTTGAAAAGATCAATAATAGGCTTGCATAATTCTAAACATCTGTATATTTCCAAATATATGGTGGGACAATGTCATGTTGTGGCATTACGCACAAACGGTGACCCAGATGGGGTAATTCTAGTCATTAGTATTCCATGGGAACATTCACTAAGCTAATGTAACATTTTGAGTCCTTTGTAACTGAAATTTTATTGTGCTTTATATTTTAATCATAGTTTATGTACAATACTTTATTTACTTTATGTAAAACCATTTTCTGTTCAACAGAGTTCATTTTTTATTTTATGAGATGGACTAAATGTGTGTAAATGATCCCAAGATTATAGTTTCTTATGTACAGACAAGAGCTCAATTTACTTAGGACTTATTTACATTGAATCCTCCTATACCTATAATGCTATCTAATTGATCATAACGTATGCATTCTGAGAAGTAAACCATATACTGAAAGATACAACCAATAGCATATTTTCATGTGTTCTAAACACCAGTAAAGTGTTATAATTTCTTATTGGAATTCACAGCATAAGGTATATTTCCAGCCCCAAACCTGAAAGTGATATTCAGATAGGCTTTACAAAAAGATTTTTAAGTGGAAAGAAACTAACTACAGAATATCCCAACTTATGACAGCTGGATTTATAGCTTTTTAGCTTTAGAGTGGTTGAAAACAATTTACTCTTTGGGCTAAGGACATATGATAATATTTGACTTTAATTTGAGTCACAATTGCAAATTGGGCACACAATCCACAAATTGAAACAATTGATAAATTTTCAGTCACAATGAAGTTTGCTAGGTTAGGAAAATTAGGGCAGGGATTAGCTCAGTAGAATAAGCACTTCCCTGGCAAGTGCAAGGACCTGAGTTCAATCCTCAATTCCACCGAAAAAAAAAAGGTTAGGAAAAATTAACATGATTTCAAAATCACTATATTTTCAGTTTATAATTACTATAGAGGAAATGTCCTCCTTACGAGGTTAGAAATATTTGCCTACTTCTTGACAAATGGGACAGATAGGCTAATAGAGTTTTCATCTTGTTTGAAATCATAGGGTAAACTCAGATTTGGCCCTAGAACTAGTTCTGTTCATCATCCATCATTCCAGAACACTCCATATTGACTTCTTTTACTGAAAATGAAAGTTTGAAAAAGTCCAAATTAAAAAAAATAAGGTGTTCACAAAATACTATTGACTACATTTTTGTTGACATTTTCCCAAGATTATTAAAATTTTAGTCACATTTGATATTAAGGAAAATATTATAATTTCTTTGCTTCTATTCATCCAAACAGCAGTGTTGGAATCCTAACACTATATTGCATATGCAGATAGGAAGGAAGACCAAAACAATGTATGTTAGAAACAATTTTTATAATAATTCAGGGAAAAATTTGCTTTTCCCTCTTTAAATTTTACATAAATTGCTTCAATAGCCCAATACAATACCTGTCACATAAAATTGGTGTCTTTTCCAATTATATAAACATTTTCACTTAAAATGAAATATGTACATCAGAAATAAATTTAATCTTAGTGTCTAAGTAAGAAATACATGCAGAGATTTATTTTTCAGGGGCAAGGTAATGAGAATAAGAAAAGCATAAAAATGATTATAACATAAAAGACTATATTTTTGAAAGCTACATGAAAACTCTAGCTTTTACAAATTAATCCTGTATTTTCAATGTTTATTACTCTCCACATATCTCATATTTATGGGGGAACATCATCAATATAATATTAGTAATTAAAAAATAGGATGCATTCCTAGGAACATAAATTTAATTGATGTGAAATGAACACATTTCAGTGACTTATCCCTGTTTGTTAAGCTAAATGCAGCTAACCATCTTTAAGTTCTTTTACACTTCATTTCTGTGCCAAAACTAGCATATTGGAACCTCATCTTGATTCTTCTTTAATTAACCACCATAAATAGTTTTCTTTTTTTCCATAAGGAGCATCTTGAAACATTTAAAACAGGAAAAGAGAATTATGCATTTACTGTAGGATATTTCCTTTCTAAGTAAGGTCATTTTAATACCGCTGAATTAAATTGTTAAAAATTAAGAATTGTTATTCTTAATGCATTTTAGTATTTTTAATTCATACAAGTTGTTACTTTTAGAGCTGTTTTTGAAAATGTGAGCTTTTTTATTTTTGATTTTTTTGTATTAGTAGATAATTTCCTTTACTAATTAATTTATTTTTATTAATTTTATTGAGAAACAGCAATTTTTAAAAGCAGATTAGTAGAACAGTTTCAATAATTAATACATTGCATATTGTCTTCATAGCGGTTATTCATAGTTCAAGATGCAGACATGATATCCTGTTTAAATACTATTAGTACAAATCTTCTCAATCAATTAAGAGAAAGTAGGTGTATATCTATCCTAACTATTTTGTATATACAGATACAAAATAGTCCTTCATTTGTATCCTCTTTTTTTGTTTAGTTTTGTCAGAGATGGGTATTCCATTGCCATTTAAATATTGTAGGTGTGTGAATTCAGCAAAACAATCCAATTATAGCCAGTAGTCCATAATAGTAGTGGGTTATCCATAGGACTGAAAGTGTCAGAAGTTGTTGATTTGAACCTTTTGCAGCTTAGCATATTAATATGGCTTTACATTTCATACCTTGTTTTTATATTTTTCTGCTGGATGGTTAAGACCAAGGTAAAGCAAGACTGGTCTTGTCAGATACAAATGTTACATTTCTTAAAAATGTGAGCTTTTTAGGAGATTTTACAATGTACTTATGAAGTAAAGTATTTTTTAAAAATGGAAAAATTACAATAGTCTTTGCTAAATTCTTATCTATGAAGTGATGCATGCTTGTGAGTATATGTAAGCATTACTATAATATATTTAGAAAGCTTACATAATTTTTGAGTAAACACATTTGTATGATTTTATCTTATTTCAGAAACTATCATGCCTGATGTAAGTAAGACACCTAACTAAACAACATGAACAGTTTTGATTTTTGGCTGTAGTTTTCAGTGCTCCAAACTTAATGTTTATTTTTCTACATACAATTACATTTTTTTTTTTTGGTCTTTTTTTTTTTTTTTTGAGACAGGGTCTCACTATGCAGCTCAGGCTGGCCTTAAGCTCACTTTGTAGCTCAGGCTGGTCTTGAACTCACAACAATCCTCCTGCCTCAGCCTTCCGATTGCTGGGATTATAGGCATGCGCCACCACGCCCAGCTCATACAATTATATTTTAATTCACAGTCAAAAAAATTTGTGCTTATTTATTGAGCTCTCTTGTACCCTAGAGAGGATTTTCCAGTTTTGCTATTTGAATTTTCAAATTTTAAGTTTTTCTTACATTGACAATTAAAAGGGGAAAAAATCAGAAAGGCTGATTTTTTCTGTCAAAACATACTTATTCCATATCATGAAATAATTTATCATATTCCATCTGATATGATTCTGACAAGATGTATATCTTGAACTTTCTAAATCACTGTGGCTTATTGGTGAATGTTTCCTGACATGTGGAATACTTACTAATACGTAATTATCAATCGTTAAATCAATAGGTGTTTACATCTTATTAAGCTCCAAAGAAAGCAACTTTTCAGGTCCACAGGTGTCTTCCCATGGGAGAACCCGTGTGGTGGGGAACTTATGTTTTGAACATGCGTAAAGCTGTGGAATATCTTTGTGTCTATGTAAGAACCCCTTAACTTCCTACACAAAATATATTAACTGTAAGGTGAGAAAATAAGTATTCGATTATCATATGGGCATATTTTGCTGCTGTTTTTAAAATCAGGAATAAGAAATAAACTAATATGACTTAGGTTAGATTTTGTTTTTTTTAAAGCTAAAATAAACTAGCAAAATCAAAATTCAAAGTTAAATCTGATGGTACTGTGAAGGACTCAGGGGCACAGAGACTTCCTAGCAAGCGCAAGCTACTGAGGTTGATTACTGGTGACAAAAAAGTTCATTTCTGTTTTTTGTGGATATTTGAGTGCTAACTGTATTGTATATGGTATATTTCCTTTTTTAACTGGACCATTTTGGTTTGAATTTTAAGGAATCAATTTATTATGCCAAAGTTTGTAACCCTGAAACAAAAATACATATCATTTGTTCATGTATGTCTCATATTTTCTCTGAAGATGTAATTAAAATTTCCCTCAGTGCTCCATAAAGTCCAGAGAGAGAATCAATAAACATTGAAACAATTATGAGTATTGGACCAAATATTCTAAAATATGAACAACTACAATGGCTTATGGTGGCCAAACATCTGATTTGACCATTATACAGTAAAAATGAAAATGGAAAATTTATGTTTCACCAACTCAAATGCTGTTAGTGATTTATCGGTTTTGCTCTAACCATCCAATAGTGAGAGAGCAGCTTCAGTCTAAGCTACTCCATTTCATGCAGTTTTAATTGTCAGTGTAAGAAAAACTTAAAACCTTTAGTCCAGAGGTTGTACCTATGAAAGAAGATGGGAAAGATCAAATTATGGGTCAAACAACAGATCCAGGAAAGAATCATTACCATACAGAAATGTAAGAGTTCTTACCCTAATCACAAACACACACACACACACACACACCACACACACACACAGACACACACACACACCCCCCACACAAACGCTAGCCTGTCTTTCAAGCTTCTAGTCTTCATGAATATAGTTAAAATCGGCAATAACCACTTAAAGAATTCAAAATAGTTAAGCACAATATATTTTACATTCTGGGTCCATTTGGACACTGAATGTCCCCAGAGTCATTAAATGAATATGTATTCATTTATTGTTAAACTGCATATGTGACATCAATTTACATTTTTCTGACAAAACACTGAATCTTGCTGGTTTTGAATTTTTTTATATGTTGATCACAGGTAAAATTGATTCACTATGGCTGTGTCATATTTGTCCCCACCTGTATAGCTCAGACCACTGATCAGGTTTTTCCTCCACATTTCCTACACTTTACAGTCAAGGATCACAAACTTACAAGTTCCTTCAAGAATATCCAGAAAAGGGAAAGCACATGCCATCTAGCTTACAAGGGGGTTACAGTCAATCAGAAATACTGTAAGTTGAACTGTATTTAAAACACCTAACTCAACTTACCATCATAGCTTAGCAACACTGTGGGCTTAACAGTTCCTTCTACAAGAGATAGCTCAGTAGTATGAGCACTGGCCTCACAAGCACAAGGTCCTGAGTTTGATCCCTAATACTAAAAAAAAATAAAAAACAAAAAAAAAAAAAACTTAAGTGTCTGGGAGACTCTGCTCCTGGCCAATATGTAAGAGATTCCTGTATGTTTCAAGCTGAGAAAATTCAAAATTAAGTGCATTTTTTTCTATGCTTTCATACCATCCTGAAGTTGGAAAAATATTTAATTAGAGCCATCCTAAAGCAGGGAGGGTCCAGAGTATTACATGAAATTGCACCATGTGTCAGTTCTATGAATCCTGTTCTGGAGAAAGTTGCAAAAAGTAATGTACTGACATTTCTACTCAGGCCTTATGCATAATTAGTCTTTCAATTGTCCCTGGAACCATGTCCTATACAAATCAGAACTCTCATTTGAGGAGTCCCTATACAAAATGAAAAAAAAGTGCATTCATTGAACAATGGATTGTGCTTCCTATCTCATTCTTCCTAAAGTTCCCTCTAGTCTTTCACTTTCTGCCACAGTTCTCTTGCACACATAAAGATGATCACGCCAAATCTGATTGTAAAATCTGTCGCAAGTCAGCCAATTCATTAATCTTGTTTTAACCTACAAGAGACTCATAAACTTTGGTTCCTTTTCATTTTCCACTTGTCTCTCTTCTCTCCAAATGTTATACTTTAGAATTTTAAACTGACTTGCTTATAAGGCCTGCGGGAGCCACAGCTTCTTACGATTACCATGCCAGTGCACTGCATCCTGTCTACTGTCTGGAATGCCTTTTCATCTTTTTCTCTGTTTACCGACTCTCTTCTAACCACATCAGTAATGATTAGCACCCTTTCTCTGAAGGATACCTGGCAGTTCTTTGCAATCAATCCTCCTTCATATGAACACACTTCTAGTTATTTTTAAAGCTTTATGATATCATTGAGCAAAACTTTGTTTTTAATATCCAACAATCTGAGCTCCGAAGAATGTTATTTAACAAAACATAATTTTAGAACATTAAGAAAGAGGGACTATATATCTAAATGTAGCTCCTCAAAGAAAAAGCTCAATAGATATGCACTAGATATATTAACAAGAATTTTATAGATTTGAGAGATTCATGATGACCATGATGAATATGCTTATATTCATTAAACAAATAATCAAGGAATATGTATGTGTGCCAGCTGATACTATTTGATGGAAATATAAGCTTCAGGTACAATTTCCTTATCCAAAGAATTAAAGAGTTTGCATCTATACCTCCTCCATATTTTTGCTTGTCCTTTCTGTCTTTAGGTCATAAGTTAAATGTGTGCTCAAAGAGAGAGTAAAAATAAGCGACTTCTTCTGGAGTTGAACCAGTGACAAGCATGTCATTTGGACAGCGCTCTGAGGCACTAAAGTAACAATATTTTCATTAATAAGATACGAATGCATGAAATTTATAAAATGATGATCTAATTTACCTCCTGAACTCACTCGAAGGGATAACATTTTGAGGGTAATAGTAACCTTGGAAATTGGATCCTAGCCATTCCAGATTGAGCACTGCTCCAGCTATTACAGTTCAACTCACTCTATAGTTTAATCTTGCCCTTTACAGGGTCTCCAAATACCACTGACTATATTTATGACAGCAGAGACTGCAGCTAACTCTCTCCAAATACTTGTACCATAGATCCTTCCACTTGCCAGAAGAAAAAAAAAAACACAAATAACAACAGCCAAAGTTTTCAAATCATGTTTCCTTGGAAAGACTGCCAAGCCCCGATCACAGTTCCCTTGTCATTTTTTCCTTTTTGAAAAATATAACTTCACATTACTTTTGAATTATGAGGGGAGACAGTATATATTTCCTACTTTACAAGTAATTTAAGGTGGAGTTCTTGGCACAAAAGCTATTCAAAAATAGCTGAAACTTAAGAGTTGGTACTCCTCCCTTGCCTGGTATATATTGGAGAGAATTATTAAAAATCAAAACTGTTCATAAGTGCTCAGTACAAAATTGTGTTTAGCTTTATAGATATATTGAGAAGAACTGGAGTGTCCAATTCACAGCACTTTTTTGAGATAGAAATTTGAAGTGTTGTAATACACTGGGTGCAGTTTTAATTATTCCAGTCCAACCAAACTGCTATAACACATGAAATATGCCTGCATCACTTTACTGAGATTCATTAAAATGGAACATTTGGTGTTGTGACATTTCTGCATACTATTAAAATTGAAAGCATTGTATCCAGGAAGGCATTGGTTCATATGCTGTCCTGAACATTTTTTTATTCTTATAAAAATTCCTTCAACAAAAAAAAAATAGAAAAACATAAAAATCCCTTCATGCACTTTCTCAATATGTCAGCTATCTCTGCTTCTGATATGAGTGATTTAAAGTCATTGATGTTTTTCATCTATAGTCACACACCCTAAACTTAATGCAAATGGTTTTTCAGAACATAAAAGCCCCTTCCCTGTTATAAATGCTTGGAGTCCTAGAACTTTGGAGCCAGAGACCAGAGGAAGGCTGTGAGTTCAAGGTTTGCCTGAGTTTCAGAGAGAATCCAATGCCAGCCTACCTTACAAAGCAAGACCCTATCTCTAACAAACAATCAAGAAAAGAAACACAACTTATAGACAAGACTAAAATATATGGCTAGGAAGTATTTTTCATAGATGAAGAATAAATTGAGCAACACATTTTGAATTTCTGTACCATATTGAGAAACTATTCACTGGAAAATCCTATACCCAAACATCTCATGAACTCTCAGCCCACATTCATATAGATAATTTTCTACACATCTTTAAGGTTCACTGAGTTCTTAGAGTGAAAGAAAAAATTGCTATATGCAAATGTCAAGGTGGCTATAGCCTGATACTTGGCATAAGACAAAAATTTTAACATTTAATGTTCAGATCATTTTCAAGAAAGAAAAGCAGCAAATACATGGTGTATCACTCTGGGAAAAGCTGAAGCCAGATGTAATAATCCCAAAAAATAGGGGCTGAGGAGATTGCTCAGTAGAATAAGCACTTCCCTGGTAAGCACAGGGGCCTGAGTTTGATCCCTGATTCTGCACCTCCCCCAGAAAGTAATCCCAGAAATAGATGGTCAAGTAGAAAAAAGCAGCACACAAACTTCAATGTAGCCATCTGGACATTTGGACAGTTCTTTTTTTAATTTTTAAAATTAATTTTATTGAGAAATGAATAGCAATGAGACAGCTTCAATAATTAATACATTGCATATTGTTGTTTTTCTAGTGGTTATTCATAGTACAAGATGAGGACATGATATCCTGTCCAAACACTATTAGTACAAATCTTTCTTTTTATTGAATTAAGATAAGGTAGCTGTATATTTATCCTATTTTGTATATACATATACAAACATATACAAAATGGTCCTTTATTTGTATTCCCCCCTTTTTTTATTTAGTTTGGTCAGAGATGGGTATTCCATTGCCATTTACATATTGTAGGTGTGTGGATTCAGCAAAATAATCCAAAATAGTCCAGTAGCTCATAATAGCAGTGGATTATCCACAGGTCTTGCTTTATTTTGGTCTTAACCATTCACCAGAAAAGTACAAAAATGAGGTATTAAAAGTAAAGCTATATTAATATGCTGAGCTCTAACAGGCTCAAGTCAACAACTTCTAATATTTTACATTTTTAGAAGAATCTCCATAGGGATTTCCACAGTGGTTATACTGCTTCACATTTCTTCCACCAATGTAGAAAGATTCTTTTTTCCCCCGTAGCCTCATCAACATTTATTTTTATTTGATTTCTTTTTTTAATTTATTTTTTATTTTACTGAATTACAAATATCAATCAGACAGTTTTAAGACACCTTAACAAGACAGATTTGATAAATTAATACATTGCAAACTGTTTTCATTATGTTTTGGTATCGTACAAGGTGCATACATGATTTTATACTTACAGATGTTTTTATAGCAGATGTCTCTTATCAGTAAATTAAGAGTGTAGCTGTTTACTTATCTTATTTTTATACCTGAATTATATAAATAATGTAATAATTATTTTCCTAGTGGATGACCATAGTACTAGAAGCTGACATAATATCCTGTCCAACCACCATTAGTGCAAATCTTGCCTCTCGTAGGATTATGTAGAAGCACAGTGTTATCTTTCCCAACTGTACTGTCTATACACACACATCATGATTTTTTCTTTCTATACCCCTTCCTTTGTCTACACCTATCAAAGGTGGACACTTCATTGTCATTCAACTAACTTAGGTGCTTGAGCTCAAGCACCTAAGTTAGTTGGACAGTTCTTAAGGAAATAAATGACTGTGGATGTTAATGGGTAGAAAATCATGAACGGTGCAGCTCTCCCTTCAGAAAAGCTTTTGGAAACTTACATCATTCTAGAAGATGTAATTCAGGCATATTCTGTGATTCCTTTGCTAAAACAGGCTACTTATGGAATCTTGTTTCTTAATGTTTTTGAACAGTTGATCTCATAATTTAAACGTTCTGGAATACACTTACTTTGCAGAAATTGCTGGCTGACCCAAAATGGTTTCCCTCATTCTGGACCACAAGCAGACAAGTTTTCCCAGTGGTAGTTGTTTTTTTTTTTTTGTTTTTTTTTATTTTTATTTATTTATTTATTTTTAAACCAGGAACTGGTGAGCTGGGCAAAACCATAAGGTGGAACTGGTTAATACTACTCTCAAATTGGCCTAAAGAAATCATCATGTGTAATCTTCCTTTTCCTATCACGTTTGTGAGTTTACCACAGATGAACATAGAAAATATGAAAGCAGCAATTTGAAGGAAACAAAAACACAGGAGAAAGAATATTAAAAAATTTATGCTGTTGAGGCTTGTGGGGGACCACTCAGACTATTTAAACATTCTGGGCATGTAAGGACCTGAGAATATGACCTTGTTTGTCTAGCACAGCTACATAGGGCATGCGGTTATGTAGCCATGTCTTAGCACAGATAAACATTCGCGCTGGTTACAGACTTAAGAATGGAAACATGGGAGAGTCAGGCATTGGTGGCTCTCACTCTGCACTGTGCTCCATGCTGTCTGCTGTTGTTGCTGATGTCTTACACATATGTTATCTTTAACCTTGGGACCTCACCTACAAAATGCCCCTTGGATTTCCTGAGTGGGCCGACAAGTTTTGAATCACTGGATCACTGCTCAAAGCAAAGTTTCTGACCAAACACGGAGGGCCATTTTATTTTATTTTTTATTTTTTTTTATTTTTTTATTTTTTTTCCATTTATTTTCATTTTATTGAAATACAAATGTCAATCAGATAGTTTCAAAACACCATAACCATACAGAGTCGATGAAATAATACATTGCAAACTGTTTTCATAACGTTTTGGTATTGTACAAGGTGCATACATGATATTATATTTACAGGTTTTTATGTAGCTGAATTATATCAAAGATTCAATAATTATTTACCTAGTGGATGACCATAGCGCTAAAAGCCGACATAATATCCTGTCCCACCACCAATAGTGCAGATCTTGCCTCTCATAGAATTATGTAGAAGCACAGCGTTATCTATCCCAACTGTACTGTCTATACACACATAGGATGATTTTTTCTTTCTACAACCCTTCCTTTGTCTACACCTGTCAAAAGTGGGCACTCCGTTGACATTCAACTACCTTAAGTGCTTGAACTCGACACCACAATCCAACACAGTCCAGCATTCTGCAACCATAGGAAGTTATTCAAAGAAATTGTCGAACATATCCATTTACAGCTCAGCTTAATATTATGGGCTCACGATGTATACTTCATTTTTATACTTTTATACTTTTCTGCTAGATGGTTAAGACCCAGGTAGATCAAAACTTATATATCAACACATGAACTTTATATTTCCTATGTGGTCATTGAAGTCTTCTCAGGGTTTATCTTGTAGTCCTGTACATTATTCTGTAGTTTCTTTGTCTGTGTCATCCATGTGGATGAGTCACAGCCAATGCTTGACCAGAATGCTCTCTGTGACAGCCTGAGAAAAAGATTTCTCTTCATGTGACTCTCCCCAGGCACACTATAGAACTCCATTCTCTTTCCTCTGTGGCTCCACAATCTCCTCGCTCAGAAAATTTGGAGCTCACCTGAGTCCCATGATATTGCAGTACAGGTTCTCCTATGCCCTGAGTCTTTGCTGACCTTGAAAGGCTAGAGCCAAAATGTTGGCGGGCCTTGTGGCTCTTCTATTTCTCCAACTCTGACTTGTGATCTTAGGTTGTTAACCATCCAGAAGAAAAGCTGATTAGTATCCTGTAGCTTATGCCATTCACTTTGCCTTATCTGACTCAATTGATTTTACTTGTTGTACATTTCCTTTTGTATTTTTGCTTTTCGCTTGTTATACTAGGGATACTATACGACATTCACATATGTGTGTCTGGTTTATTTCACTTATGAGTATATGTTCAAGTGGCATCCACTTCAGTATAAATGCTTCAAACTTATCATTCTTAATAGCTGAGTAATACTCCATTATATAGAAATACCACATCTTTTTCAACCATTCCTCATGTGATGGACATCTTGGTTGTTTCCAAGATTTTGCTATCACACATTGTGATGCT
>PVKA01025169.1:0-33284 GCA_004027165.1 Ctenomys sociabilis
AAAAAAAGAAGCAGATGATTCACCTTCTCTTACAAAGATTAAAGAATCTTTAGCTTTAATTCAGAAACTAAATACAATGGTATTACATCTTCCCAGAACTTGATACAGAATGTATATAGCTAAATTGGGGAAACAGTTGAACTATAATGATTTTTTAAAAGAAAACAAGAGTTAGCTCTTTCATAAAATCAAAGATATGCTTTATGTCTCTGCATGAACTCGGGTTATACACTTCTCTTTAAGGACCTGGTGCTGCTACCTTAGCCAGTTCAGAAGCCCTACCTTAAAGTCTTACTGACTGAAAAATAAGGATCCAAAGACTAAAATATCCAGAACCATTGATTCCTACCTGGTGGGACCTAACTGCTTTTAATGCTTAGTCTTACTGTAAAGAACTGGAAGCACATCAGAATATCATAAACAACTGTTTATTGGTTTAGCTAAAATGATCCATCGTCTTAAAGACTATCAATATACCTAACTAGCAGTATTCTTTTTCTACCTCTACAATAAAAGTGACCAGAATTTCAAAATAGCAAAATAAATACCCTAGTATTAAAAGAAGTTTAAATGGTAATAAATATTAACTAATTACTTAATAACATTTTACAGAGATTTCCCTCCCTATAAAAGAAGAGCCTTCTCCAATTTCCAAAATGAGGCCAGTAACAGCCAGCATTACCACAATGCCAGTCAACACAGTAGTGTCCCGGCCACCACCCCAAGTCCAGATGGCACCACCTGTATCCTTAGAACCTATGAGCAGTTTATCTGCCAGCTTAGAGAACCAACTAGAAGCCTTCCTGGATGGAACTTTACCTTCAGCCAATGAAATTGCTCCTCTACAAACCAGCAGTGAAGACAGAGAGACCTTTTCTCTGATCGAGGATCTCCAGAATGACCTGCTGAACCACTCTAGTGTGCTGGACCATTCACACTCACCCATGGAGACTTCTGATGCCCAGTTTGCTGCAGGTACTCCCTGTCTATCTCTTGACCTTTCAGACTCAAACTTGGACAACATGGAATGGCTGGACATCACCATGCCCAACACATCCTCAGGGCTAACTCCTCTCAGCTCCACTGCACCAAGTATGTTCTCTGCTGACTTTCTAGACCCTCAGGATCTACCATTACCATGGGACTAGCATCATAGATTGCCTGTCTCAGAATAGATGAGATTTCAGAACAAGTATCTGAGAGATCAGTTTTTAGAGGTAGCTACCTAGTTGCATTATTGCAATCAAAATATGATGTCATGGATGGAAAGCTGTAACCTGGAAACCAAGTTTGAAAACATTTCACTGTATTTAGCAGTGAATTTCTGTAATTTAATATAGCACAGGGCCTTCTGAAAAAATACACTAGTCCAAGAAGACTCCTCTGTTTCACCAGACTGCAGTAAAAGAAAAGTACCTTTAGACAAAAATATAAGGAAGAGCAATGTATGCAAGAAAATAACACTAGGCAGTCAATTACATTTACACGTATATGCTTACTTTACAACCCTAAGTAAGAGGCAGACAGCTCTTCTCACAGAACAAGGCTGTGAAGGCCACCAGAGGTCCCTGTGCATGGCTCTTCCGAGAGCAGCCTGAGCCAGGCCAGAATCCAGCAGGGTCAGGCACAGTGGTAAGAGCTGGCCACTGCAGTGTCAGCTTCTAGCCGAAGACTTTGGGTTCCATTCAGAACCTAAGTAATCTTTTGTGTTAGTTTATTTTATGATTTTTGGAGTCTTACTTTAGATTTCCAAATTTAACTGAAAGGTATTTCACCATAACCAGATGTCATGAACAACCCACTGTAAAAAGTCCAGGTATATTGATAACACTGAAAATTCTATTAGCCCTCTGGGTTGATTAGATTGGTTTTCCTGTGTATATTGGACATTTGTATGTGCACTCTGATGTGATCTGTACAGCCTACATTAATTAGAGTAAGGAAATAGATACACAATGGTCCTACTTTTAGCAACTCAAAATGTTTCTAGAGTACTTGAGCCACATGCATTTTTTCTATAAAAGAGTTGCTGACTAATGTTCAGGTAACCAGACCCATCTCAGAGAACGAAGAAAAAGGCTTTAGCATAAAATACCTTCCTGAACTAGTGAGGTAGGACACTAAGAAGTAAGGGAAGCTGAGGATACAGCTCAGCAGCATAAGCGCCTGCCTGGCAAGTGCAAGGGCCTGAGTTCTATCCCCAGTACCACCAAAAAAAATAAATAAAATAAGGGGAAAGTCTGTCATGAGCCCAAGACAGTCCCACCCCAAGCACAGAGGAGGATGGCTGTCCTTTTGCTGTCACTGATCCCTGGTTCTCCTTTAGCAGACTCATAACTGGATATTCTACTCATGTTCTCACTGTGCTTTCAGCCTATGTTTAAAAACTGGAGGTTTTATTTTTTTATAGAGAAAAAAAGTTACCACATATGTTGAGTAGTTTCTGATGAATTTTCTAAAATGCCAACTATAAAGTTTCCTATATTAATTTAGTTATTGAAGTATATGCAAAATGTAAGTGAACAAAACTGAAATCTTTTAAAGGAGCATGAATATTTTTATTAAGTAGTAATACCATGCTTTTCACTTGACTATTGCTTAAACCCTAGGATTAGGTCAATCCTAATCCTAAGTAGATAATATTCCAGTGATGTGCAAGTGGCTGGCTGACCTGTTGTTTGCAAAGGATTTGTGAATTATTTTGGGGTTCATATTTTGCCTAAAGGTGATCTTAATATTCAATTTTGTGTTGTCTATAAATTTTACTACATGTGAAAAAAAGTGCTTTCCCGGGATGAGCACCTCGGGAGCCCTTTGCCACTTGAAGCTTGAGGGGTTAATAGTACCCACATGCCTCCTAGCCATGAGGCCCCTTTGCTCAGTGGTGAGCAATTAAGTGTTTAGACATTGGTATCCTGATGCATTGGCTGTAGGACCTCTCTGTTAACTAGAACAGTATCACCTGACCAAGCCAGTGTGGGCTGACCATGCTGGAGCTAAGTAAAGCCTCAGTCTGTCCCTCTGACAGCGCCATCTCCAAGCCAGAGCGTTTGATCAGGAAGGGGCTTTTCCAATCAGAGGCCTTGACCCTGGGTGTTTGCTCAGAGCTTCTGTCTAGGGTTGTCAGGTCCATAGAGTTGAATGGCTTATTAAATTAGCAGTAACTGCCAGTGTGACTGTAGGAAGCAACTGAACACCTAGTACTGTTAACTTGTATTCAAGAGCCTAGTATTTCCTCTATCCTGAGTTGTAAGCATAGATAATTTTCTGATACTTGGGTCCCTTTATTACTTTTTTAAAATAGGTTTTGAAATTTGCCATAAGAAGGTTGCTCTCCAAAAACACAATGCCATGCAAAAAAATGCCATCTCATTGGCAGTTCAGTCAGACAGAATAGGCTGAAGTGCCTACTAAACACATACGTTCGAGCCTTGAATGTCATTCTTGTTCAGAAAGTGAAGAATCTCTAGCTTATGAACCCACAGCTGCTGTCCTACTTGACCATTCCATGTGGCCCTTCTCTGCTGCCAGCAGTTACCTGTGACATGAGTACTGCTCTTCAGGACCCACCCCCTGTTCCAGGCATGCGTGTGTCATGACCAAAGACCATACTCTATAAAAACAAAATCTAACTTTAATCTAACTCTCTATCTTGGTAAATGCGATGGGAAAGGTATGTTTACTGTAGGTGACTTTTTGTTTAAGGTTAGTTTCACAGCCATTAAAGCACAAGTCAAAATAGCCAGTTGAATTTTCACTATGCATGTGTGTAGTTTAGACATATAGTTTTGTGTGTTATCTTAGAGTATCTTATTGCCAAGAAAATAATCCCTAGAAATGTATTCTGTCACAACCCCATCTTATTTTCCTCCATATTCTCAAAACACAGGAGGATTGACCTTTTATTTTACTGTACATGGGTATCAAATATTATTGGGGGTGAGATGAATAAAAAGAATTACATTAAAGCTTCTAGAAAATCTTGAAAGTGCAGGGGTATGAGGACATCTCACTCAATTTAGTAAAGCATCTGTTAGGAAGCCTCTTAGGACAGTGTCATGTTCTAGTGTTTTCCTGAAATCTTTCATCTGCTTAATAGGGTTTGCTACATAATTGTACACAGATGCATTCTGAATTTGTGAAAATATTTTCTCAGATACTATTTTAGTTCATTTCATGTGAATATTTTAGTGATACTAAGAGGTCTTGTTTAAATTTCATTTTTTTAAAGTTGCATGGCTCTGTGACTGATATGACTGACATTGATTTGTTAGAAACTGGGGCAAAGGCAGCCTGGTGTTACCCCAAGCTGCATCTCAGGAAGGCAGCGTCATGGAAATAAGATAGCACTACCGAACCGTGTAGTCAGCAGACACTTGAGTGACACATGAGAACATGTTACTCATTTTATCACCGAAGCTGACTCAGGTTTCCTCTGCCCTCAGCCCCTGATTATAACAGGCAGCCCAGCTTTCGTTTCTGTCTTCAAATGGACTTAGCTGTGGTGAAGCAGCAAAGCAGTCTGGCAAGATTGAATATATCTGAGAGGAGCCCACACTTCAGCACACACCTCCATGCCACTTCTGCAGGCTCTGGTAGTGGCTGGCCTCATGTGAGGAGCTCCTGGCACTACTGGAGACCTCAGAGAAGTGAGAAGAGAATAGTAATTCATTATACCAACAGGATAACACGGAGTAACCAAATTCACTAATTACCCTACTACTTTCTGTCACTATACATGTGAATGCTGAGTACCAGCACACATTGACCCACTGCCCTAGAGGACATGAAATTAGCCTAAGAAAGCCAAGACCATTAACTGGAAGGTCAGGTTTACCAAGGAGCATAGCTTAACTGTGCATAAATGTGTATTTGGAGAGTACCCTAACTTTATTTTCATCTGAATTTTTAAGTGGTTTCAATCAAAACTGGAATAGTAACGAGAATTCTTTTCCTGGTTCAAACCTTTAATCATTTGCTCTTTGAACAATCTTTCTTGGTTGTGCTTTTATTTGTAAATGACTATCTACTGGCGATAAGCAGGTCCACATTTATTCCCCACTTGGCCTTTCTTACAATATCTGAGGAAATGCACCATTGCAAAGGGTTTTTACCTGAACTCTTGTTGAAGGCCTGTAATTCAAAAAGCTGCACATGTTTACAAAAGAGCTCTCTCATCCTCCACTTACATACATTGCTCTGTGGACCATGATTGGAAAATTTCAGTTTTAAGACCACATGATAGCAATCTAAGATCCACAAGGTGCTGTCTAGAGTCAAGTAATCTATGTTATTGGAGATGTCAACACAGCCATAGTAGCTTTATGCCAACTGTTAAGATAAAGCTTTAACAAAGTTTAGAGAATCACTGAATGCATAACAATTACCTCTTTACTTTTTGCTGTAAGGAATCTTGTTAATTTGATAGGAAAAGGAAACATTTAGGGAAGACTGTAGTATCTACCAAAAGTACTTGACCTCAAGTAATCAATAGTGATGCAAAATACTTTAAAGGAACCAAAGGCATTGCCAAGTATTTGCCAAATGGGGGCACTTTTATTTAAAATTTGAGACTAGTGAGATCTCAAAAATCAGTCCCAAAAAGGTATTATCCATTTAAAGTTATAATTTTCACAAAGATGTAGATATTTCTCTCTTGTTTTCATGTAAAATAGTATAGAGTTGTTTTGTTGGTTTGAGAATAATACATATTTGGTAGTATTACAAAGTTTTTTTTTTTTTTTCTGTGTAGGAACTAGTTTTCTTGCTTGAAATAAAAATGCAGTGTGATAGATATTTCTCTTATTTTCATTGTCACATTATGTCTTAGCATCTCACTTTATGAAAAAGAGGAGAAAGATACCAATCTGCAGAGCCCTGCTTCTTAAAAGCACTAGCTTAATAAAAAGTTACGGCTGCTGGGGGGTCCATTCATGTATTGCCTTTCTGTTGTTTCTTTAAAAAAAAAAAAAAAAAAAAAAAAACCATGATGCCTTTGTATTTGCTGTTTGCACCCCTGGAATCAATTCCATATCATGTTTGAATGCCATACATTTTGCACATGTACTGTACATAGGTAATGCATACTGTATTTTTATATGTGTACACATTTATCATCAGATCTTTTGTACATAGTCGCAGTATCGTAGATGATCCAGAAATGTTTGATATCTCAGCAATTTTGCATTTTTGTGTTCCAAATAAAAAACACTTTGATGTATAAAGAGTTTTTGCTATGAGGAGAAAATACCATATTCCATGTGTCAGTGGGGCCACAACAGACCTATGAGATGGGACAGATTCAGGAGGAAACACCAGCTTTAGAATGTCGCTCAAGCAGAGCCACTGGACAAAGCAAGTAGAACATCAAGGCAGGTCTTATGGATCACATGTAAGTGAGCCATCTTTCCCCAGTCCGGAACCATAACACAGAAAGCATATCCACATAGAATGTGTCAAGAGTGACACTGAGTCACATTCTATGTCCTGCAGTCATAAAAAAATGCTGAATGCAAGGGCAGTAAAGTATGCAGTTCTCCCTAGAGACTGGATGGATGGATGGATGGATGGATGGATGGATGGATGGATGGATGGATGGATGGATGGATGGATAGATGGATAGATAGATAGCAGGCAGACAGACAGACAGACAGCAAAAAACATGTATACATACATCAGTGTCTGGAAGCTAATGGCCACCACTTTGAACACTTCATAACTGTAGAGGCCAAAGGTAACTTGTATTAATCCCACAATGACTCAATAAATTGATTGATTGATTTGCACTAGGGATCGAACAGGACCTTGTGCTTGCCAGGCACTCAATAATTTAGTACTAAAATAATTTTATAAGTTTTCCTGCTTTTACATATTGTTGCAGGCTATTATTACATATCTGACTCACCCTCTGATAGTAATAAATATACAAGTTGGGTCCTTAAATTTAACCAGCTTTCAAAAATACTGCTTATAGTTTTTATAGACTATATAAAATTTGGCCTTTACAGTTCACTTGTTTTTTGTTTTTAATTTTGGTTGGGGATATAGAGAAGGGGGTTGTGTTTGTGTTTTGTTTTGTTTTTTAAGATGGCATTTAACATCAGTGTTAATAATAGAGTACCGTATTTTCTTCCTTGGAAGAAACAAAATGATAAGTAATGACTGACAACTATTACTTTCATAGCACTAAACAAAGAATACAGGCAGTGTCAGCCATAGAAAGGGAGGAAAGACAATTGATTATATAAATATAGCAACATTATGTATGACATTCAGGGCACAAGAAAGGAGCTTGAACATACCATTAAGTATACAGTGCGTCCGCAGGGCCATTTGTAACATCTGTGTTAAAAGAGATCTTGCCCACAGAATGCAACACAATGTTATTCATGGCAGAAAAAGACACCAGGGTCAGTGCTAAAAAGATTCTGAGGTCTCCAAGGAGCAAGCAAGAAAAGGCTATAGCAAGGAACTCGGGAGAAGACCCCTCCAGCAAAGTCAGTTCCCTGCAGAACCTTTGGCCAGCCCTGCTATGTGCTAGGCAAGGTGTTGGAGATTGGCCACAGAACAGAATCCATGAAGGAAGTACAAGATAATCAACCTAAAAAGGTAAGAGACAGTGGCCTCTCAAGAATTCCCAGCCCTGAAAGGGTGTAGACTCTTCCCACAGATAGTTATTTTCTTTAGTAATACCTAGGCTTGGAGAACTTCTCAAATGTTGGACAGAGTCATTACTTCACAGTTTATAAATCAACATATTTATGTGGCTTATCCCCAGTATACTAAAATGCAGCATAAAACCAAAGGATGGTTGATTTCAGCGTGTACACTGCTTCGTCACCAGCAGTTTTATCTGGTCACATGCTCCACTTGAAAGGTTCCCATGTCTCCTAAAAACAGCTTTTGTCTCTTACTGGATTTAATTTTAATTTCTCTCAACTTGAGTAAGAAGCCTCATTTTGGTATCTTTGGTACCCTTTTGTGTTGATTTTAATGATGGATTAATAAAATGAAACCGGCACTAGGTAAGTATGAAACAAGGATGCTCGCTCATCAACTTTTTGAATGCCTCCTTTGTTGGGTATAATTGTGTCACAATTACAATTCCAATGGGACATTTGTTGGTGATGACCGTACATTTGACAAATTCACAGTGTCCTCCAGCTACTGGTGCACATATAGAACCCTTGTCTAAAACATCTGGAATCTAAACACTTTAAATGATGGCACTGCCCAGTCCAAAGCTGAAGTTTGATGGTAAGGAGGGACTTTTAATTTTGGCTGATCATTAAAAGTTTACCATGGTTCAGAGATTCAAGAGTAGGCCTTTGAGAGCTTTGGTGTGCTTTTGCACTCCTGGTAGAATAGATTCCCAAGTAAGCAGAATGGCAAGCAAAGCTCATCTGCCTAGGGGATTCCCTGGTCAGCAAGCAACTACAGCAGTTGTATGACAGTAGTTCTTTAAGCACTAGAGGTTGTAAAGCTGGCTTTTCTTCACTTAAATTATGACTAAGAAACTTGAAAGGTTAATTAGGACCTTACATTCGCCAAAGATACAGAGGCCAGCAGTAGAGATGCCAAAAGCTACTATAATTAAATGCCATATCCCCCTTCTTCCCATACTCTTGTTTCACACCGCCTATGATCAGAAACATGGTTTAATAATAGCACCAAATACATGTTAAATGTACTATATGCTAGCCCTGGCACATAATTTGCATAACCACATTTATTCAAGTCTATGGAGTGGGGACACTTATCCCCACTTTACAAATAACTAAGGACCAAGAGGATAAATACCACAAAGGCAACAGTATAGATTTGAGACCCAGCTTCTGAAAACCTAGAACCCAGATCTTTTTAGTTTATTCTGCCACTAACAAGATGCCTTAGATTAAATAATACATTAGCAGAAATGTCCCATACTTCTAGCCTGGAAGATCCAAGCAGATCCATCCTGCTTCCAAGATGGCACCCTGTTGCTGTGTCTCCACCTCGAAAGATGGACCACTGCTATGTCCTTGCATGGCAGGAAAGGCAAAGGAAAAAGGTGCAAACTCCCTCGAAGTGTTTATAAGAGCCTTTTCACCTTCCAAAAGCTGCACATCTTAATACTTCATTACTGCACTGGGGATTAAGCTTTATTATTAATTTTGGAGAGAGACATATTCATGCCAACAGCAACATTTCTATATACATAAATAAACTCCACATTTGTTCAGATACTTTACAAATATAGTTGATTATAGCTTAACTCGTGTCAGTTGTGAGTTCATCCAAACTACCTTGATGAGACACCAGGGTCTCTGTCTCCCAGGCTCACATTTTCGAAAGTAGCTGTTGAAGAGGTGGTTAATGACATCTACTGGAAGCCTTCTTACTAGGCTAAGTCCTGCCAGAATCTGGGTTCCAGGACTAGAACATCTTAAGTGAACCCAGTTGGGCTGTGCAAAATGACTTGTTACTAAACACCATACTGGGACTTTTTTAACTACTTGAAGATGTACAAAAGCTTAAGAATGATAGAACAATTTAAAAATACTTAGCAGTGTTCAAAATAAACTCAGTGACCCAGCAATTCAACATATATATAGACACACACAATGAATTACTTGGCAAAAAAGAAGAAACAGGGCCAGCCAAATAGCTCAGCAGACTAAAGCGCATGCAAGCAGATACAGAGGCTGGGGGGGTTCAATCCCCAGGCCTGCCATACTGGCCCCACCCCGGGGTGCAATTGAGACTGAGCATGAACCTGTAATCCCAGGTCTTGGGAGGCTGTAAACAGGCAGATATTTGAAGAGATAAATCTTAGAAGATTGCCTAAGCTTGCCTAAGCAGGTGCTTTAGTCCTCTGAACTATCTCACCAGCCCAAGAACATGTTTTTAAAGATGAAAGCAAAACTTGCTAGGATCTACAAATGCTCAAATAATTTGTCATTCTGTATGTTAAAATTCTTTGGTCGGAAAAGAATGACATCAGATGGATAAGTCTGAGTCCATACATACATACACACACAAATAAATAAATAAATAAGTAAATAAACAGCTCCAGAAGTGGTAACCAAATGGGTAAGTATGTAATAGCTTTTTTATTTCAGTGTTTAAAAAGATTCCTGTAAAAGATAATTGACAATTTAAGCAAAAATGAGAGTAAGATATATAATAATAGCATAAAAGTCAAGAGAGAAAATGGGAATATACTGTTGTATGTTAATTCTGAATTGAAATGATATTTAAAAACTATGATAAGAAAAAAATAAAAACTATGATAAGCTACAGGTGTACATAATGATTCCTGTAGTAAACATCAAGCTAAAATAGGATTAGAGTTAAGACAATTGAATCATAAAGTCTCAACAAATCCAACGTGACAGAGGAGAAAAAGGAAAACAAAAACTTGGGAAAAATAGAAAATAAACAGTATGGTGATAAATTTAAATCATTTTAATAATCTACAAAACACAAATGCTGTAAAAATCCAAAGTAATAGGCAGACACTTTCAGAATGGACAAAATGCAAAACCAATTCTATATTGCCTACAACACACACACACAGAAGTATAGTTTAAAAATAAATGCACAGAGGATGGAAGATACAGCTTAGTGGTAAAGCATTTGCCTAACATTCTTGAGGCCCTGGGTTTAATCCCCAGCACTATAATAAAAGACAAATGTATAGAAAAGGTTATACAATGCTAATACTAGTCAACCAATGGAATCACGCTCTTTTTTTTTTTTTTTTTTGGCCACCCCCCCCACACACACACACAGACCTGGTACTAGGTATTGAATCCAGCAAAAGGGTTTAAGCCCTCAACAGCGAAATGTTCCCATGAGGGCAGGCCTACCCTGCCCTGCACGTACTAAACAATCACAAGGTAATGCACTAACACTGACAAGAGAAGCAGGAGATAAAAATATATCTAACAAGAAGGGCTTTCTGCAAGGCAGGAAGTGAATAACCTTGCCAGTTAGCAACTTTGATGTGTAACTTTAGTTGCACAGTAACTAGGTAGTAGTAGAAAATTAAAAAGGAACAGAATGCCCTGAAAAGCATTTCTAAGATAACTGAATTTACCGACACTGGCCCTTCCTGTGTCTTCAATCTCGTATAAAAACCCCAACCTCCCTCTCACTCTACCAAGAATTCTCTTGGAATTCACGTCCTGTAGTGTATGGTTAAACCCCTAACCTTGTTTATATTCCTTGACTATTGGTAAATTCTTTTACTGGCCTAGTCACCAGCTGTCTTAGCTACTTTCTAGTTGCTGGGACTACAGCCACAAACTCAAGGAGAGGTTTATTTTGGCTCATGGTTTTTACAGGATTCAGTCCATCGTCAGCTGTTTGAAGACAGGAAGAGAGTCCTGGAAAGCTCTCCCACAGGAAAACCGCTCAAATTCTGGAGGCCCAGAAGCCTGAGGAGGCAGGCAGGGAGAGGCACTCCTTCAGCTCCACCTCTTCCAGTGGCCCACCTCTTCCCCCCAGGTTCCACTTTCTTGCCAGCACCCTTAGCAATAGATTCGTGAATAGGTTAATCTGTTGATGAGTATAGCACCCCCGATCTAGTCACTTCCAAGAGCCTTGCTTATGAACCCCCTGAGACTTGGGTACATTCTCGATCTGAACCATAATACCCACTCTGTATATCCATAATGCCTCACAAAAGACTACTAGAGGGCCAGGGGGACAGCTCAGTGGAATAAGCACTTCCCTGGCTACCACAAGGGCCTTGGTTCAATCCTCAGTTGTGTAAAGAAAAAGACTATTAGAAAAGTAAGTATCCCTCAAGACATGTAAAATTTCTAAACAGCGTTTTAATAAATGGAATCTTGGGGTCAGCGAGATAGCTTATCAGGTCTAAAGTGCCTGCTTAGGCAAGTGCGCAGGACCACGTTGGATCCCCAGCACCACGTGCCGAGCTAGCCCTGGCCCTGAGCTGGCCACACACACACAAAAAAAAATTGGAATCTAACAATGCATAGAATAATTACTACACCCTGATTATTATGGCTTAGGTCTAAAATGCACCCCTAGAGGTCTCCAATGTCTGGAAAATAATTGCATCCTATGGGGGCACTTTCTGGTAAATTCTTACCTGAAAGTGCTATTGAGAGGTAAGACTTGGGCAGAGGAGGCAGTCACTGGGGGAGTGACCTGGCAGGGTAGATTCTTGTTCCAGCTTATTCTCTGCCTATGTTTATATTCACAATTATACTCATAGTCTTTTCCTCTCCTGTCCTTCCTTCCTTGAGCAGCACTCCTCAACTGTGCCTTTTGCTGCACCAATTCTGCCTTGGATCCATTTCTTTGGGCTGAGTCCTACAAAAATCTGAGCCAAAATGAAGTTGTGGGTGTATTTTGTCCAATCAGTAATAATGTGACTGTGGGACTGGTTGAGTAGCTCAGAGGTCTAAAGCGCCTGCTTGGGCAAGCTTAGGCAAGTGCAGGGACTACAGTTCAATTCTCAGCACCACATGCTGTGCCAGCCTCTAGGGCAGGCTGAGCTGGCTACTAATTATAATAATAATAATAATAATAAAACATGACCAGATCCCAAGAATGTACAGTTGGTTTAATATCTGAAAAACCAATCAATATAATTCTTCATATTAACAAACTAAAAAATTAAATCATGGCCATCTCAATAGACATAGAAAATCATTTTTAATTCAATATTGTTTCCTAACTTAAAAAATTCCCAAAAAAAGTAAGAATAAAATGAACTTCCACCTAATAAAGGCCCCTGTACCAAACCCAACAATAATATCACATTTAACACTAAATACTTCCACCTTTAGGTCAGAAACAAGAATGTCCTCCATCAGAACTTCTACTCAGTTTCAGACTGAAAGTTCCAGTTAACAGAGCAAGAAAATTAAAAACATTCTCATTGGCAAGAAGTAAAACTGCCATTCTCAAATAAATGATTTTCTGTGGTGAAATCTAGGGGAATGTACAAAAGAATCAGTGGAGTTTAGCAAGATTACAGAATCCTAGATCAGCATACAAAAATCAGTTGTATTCTTCCACGGGCAATGATCAGTCAGGAATTTGACATTTCAGAAGTAGTGACTCTTACAATAACATCAAAAATAAATAGGTTGGGGGGCTACGGAGATGGCTCAGTAGAATAAGTGTTTGCCTGGCAAGTATAAAGGCCTGAGTTCAATCCCCAGTTCCGCCAAAAAAAAAATAAGTTGGGTGTGGTGGCACATGCCGTTAATCCCAGCATTTGGGAAACTGATGCAGGAGGATCACCCCAAGTTCAAGACCAGCTTGGGTTACACAGTAAGTTCAAAGCTAGCCTGAACTACATGGACCCTGCCTTAAAAAAAGAAAAAAGAAAGAAAGAAAAAATAGGGCCGAAGGTAGTAGAACACGTGCTTAGTATGCACAAGGCCTTGGGCACATCCCCAGCACCACACAAAAACATAATGTTGTTTTATATATAAAGTATATGAAAAGCTATGAAAAAAGATGTGAAAGCTCTGCATACTACAAGCTATAAAATTCTGCAAAGAAAAGTCAAAAGATAAGTGGGTACCATGTCCTTAGATTTTAACACTCATTATTTTTAACATGTCAGTTTTCCCCAAACCTACAAATTTAAGGCAACCCCAGTCAAAATGTTAGTAGAATTTTTGTAGAAATTGTTGCTGTATTGTGTAATTCATATAGAAATGCTAAGGAATTTAGAATAGTCAAGAAGAACAGTAAAGTTGAAGGCTAACACCACCTGAGGTCAAGACTTACTTAAAAGCTACATTAAGCCAGTAAAGGTAGACAAATCCATACGTCTCGGAACAAACTAGAGCTGGGGAAGAGACCCATATATACGCCAATTGAGTTTTAAAGATGTAAAGGCAATTCAGTGGAGAAGGATGATCTCAACCAAAGGTCCTGGGACAGATAGATAACAGCACACAAAAAGAAAGAAAAAGCTGAGTGTCTGCCAGGAGTGGTGGTTGGCACAAGCCTGTAATTCTGCACTCTAGATGAGGCAGGAGCATTAGTTTCAAGCCCAGCTGGCCACCAACCTGCTTAAGTAATACCCTGTCCAAAAATAAAGAAGGTCTGGGTGTGTAGCTCCACATGAAGGCTCTGGGTTCAATCCCTGTACTGGGGGACAGGGGGAGGTAAATGTATGACTCAGATACTGATATATATATATTTTTTTAATTATTATTATTATTTTTTTTTTTGCCTCCAGCCTGGGCTCCCTTGACCCAGGGCTTGGGATGTGGGTGTGGTTGGCAGAGGCAGCAGTGCCCTTGGGAGGAGCACGCCACCCGTTCTCTAATCAACAGCGAAGCCAGAGACAGCTCCTTAGAAAAGGAGACCCGAAGGAAGCTGGAGCCTCAGATCTCCAGCTCTATTGATTCTGAAATCCCAGCACCTGTCTAACCTTTCCACCCTCCCAAACTTCTGGAGGGCTGGATGCTGCAGCCTTTGCCCAACTCAGCAGGCGTGGAGGAGCGGTAGCCCGTCGGGGCCTGTACAAGGACACCCCTTCCCCGTTGGTCCTAGCAGCCCCAGCCCCGTGCGCCCTGCAGCACTCTGCACCGGTATGACCAAGTGTTGATTCCCTGAATGGGGCATAAAAGAGTGCTGTCCGAGGACTGGAGAATACTGGCACTGCAAAGAGTCTATGGCTTACCCAGCTCCTGACAAACACGGCACTGAGTGACCTCCATGGCCAGTTTATTTCCTACATTAAAAACCCTCCCAACAATGAGAACCTGCCCCAGCAGGCCAATGTGTTTCCACAATGTCTGAGTCAGAGCTTGCACTAATTAGAACAGGCAAGCCAAGTCGTTGGGTGACTTCCATTGCACTTTTTTCTCTAAGAGGAATACTTTGGAGGTTTGCAGAACTGATCTCCTCTGGAGCTTTATTCAAACATGCCTGACTGCCCTGCACCACGCCACGCGTTAAGGATGTGGAGACTAGCGGAAGTGAAAAGGAACTGGGAGGATCTTGGCGAATTTCTCAACAGAGCACGCCCAGGTGAACAGCAGACAACCAGAATAGGAATTCTGCTTGGTCCTGGTACAGAAAAAAAGCAAAAGAGGGCTCTGCTTGAGATGTCACACAGGGGACTTCCTCATCTGAATCATAAGCGAGTCTATTGGGTAGATGAGAATTAAAAACAGCTGAGAACAGAAACTGAGGGGGGCGCAGTTCAGTGTCTGCTGTTGCCGCTGTTTCACACAGCAAACATTTTTTGAGGAGTGGCTAGTCTGTATCTTGGAATTGGGTTCACATATAAATTCTTTGTTTTTTTTCTCTTTGAGGAGTTTTGATTTTTATTAAACTAGATTATTTCCTCCAATAAAATATTTTAGGGATTTTATTTTGTTGTTGTTGTTCACGGGCACACTACGCAGCCCACGCTCATAGTGGTTCTCCTGATTTCTGCCTCCCTAGTGCTGGGATTACAGGAGTGCGCCACCACACCCGGACTCACAGTATTTTATATATAAAATCAAATCAAATCTAAATGAATCATAGACCTACATATAAAATCTGAAGCCATAAAAAAACAGAAAAAATGTATTTGTGACTTGGACTTAGGCAAAGACTTCTTAGCTGTCACAAAAAAAAAAAAAAACCCATAGAAGAACAAATTGATAAAGTATATTTTATCAAAATTTGATATTTCTTCTTTTCAAAGAACAGAGTTAAGAGACTGAAAAGATCCAGAGACCAGGATATAATATTTGGAAGTTATATATCTGATGAATGTTTTAAGTTTAAAATATAGCAAAAATTCTCAAAATTCAATAAAAATAAAATAATCTGGTAAAATGCATAAAGGCTTTACACATATATTTTGCCAAAGATAAATAAATAGAAAAAAAACATGCTTAACATAAGTCATTAGGGAAATGAAATTAAAACCACACTGTCTACCGCAACATATAGAATGACTAACAGCAAGGAGTAAGCAAGTGTTGGTGGAGATGTGGAGGAAATGGAATTCTACATCATACATTCTACCCCAACGCAGAGTGGCACAACCACTTGGAAAAACAGTTCTGACCATTTCTTCAAAAGATAGCCACAGGAGGGCCAGCCAAATAGCTCAGCAGATTAAAGTGCCTGCAAGCAGGCACAGGGTTCTGGGTTCAATCTCTGGGCTGGCCATGTTGGCCCACTCCAGGGGTGCTCTGAGACAGCAATTAAGACTGGGCGTGGTGGCACATGCCTGTAATCCCAACACTTGGGAGGCTGTAAACAGAATTACTACAAGTCCAATCTACACAATGAGACCCTATAGACCCTGTCTTCAGTACAAAAAAAAAAAAGTGCCACATATCTGAATCTCAAAATACTTAGGGGGAACAAAAGGTGATGGGAAGAAAATAAACTTATACCATTTGATTCCACTTATGCAAAATCATAGGATATGCAAAATGAGCATATAATGACAAAAGAAACAAGGTAAACCAATTCGAGACAGGAAAAAAGTAAAAATTATCCAGAGGGGTGGTGGTGGTGCGCACCTGTAATCCCAGCACTTGAGAGGCTGAGGTAAGAGGGTCATTTTCAGTTGGAGACCAGCCTGGGCTACAACATGAGCACAAGACCAGCCTGAACTGTACAGTGAACATTGTCTGATAAAAAAGTCAATTTTTTTTTTTATTTTGGTGGAACTGGGGATTGAACTCAAGCCCTTTTGCTTGCCAGGGAAGCACTTATTCCACTCAGCCATTTCCCTGGCCACAAAGCCAATTTTTTTAAAAAAAAATTAAAAAGCCCTGGAGTTTTATAGGATAGAATTAGTGGATTTTATTTGAGATAATGTATGGTATTTGTAAATATTTCCCTGTGTTATTTTTATTTTTTTCCCTGTGTTAATTTTAAAGAGATAGGACTGTATTGCACTTGGTAACATACCATGACAACTCTCCAACACACAGAATACCGGAGAAAAACACTCCAAACTTCTGGGGCAGTGAGCCTGTGTCTACCAAGTAGTGACAGAGACACAGCTACACGTAGAATGGTGACAGCTTCTAAGAGACATGCATTGAACAATAACATTTCCAATAAAAATCATATTTGCATTCTCATTAAAGAAACTCAAACACACCCATAATGGGGTAGAGAAAAAGGTCACATTTCATGCTTGACATTTTCACACTTGAGTTTTATATACACCGTTACACTTTCCTGAGCCCTGAGGCAAAACCATAGGGAAAATGCAAAAGGTATGTTCAGTTCATAGGTAAGTAAGCTCCTTGGCATAGCCAGCTTTCGCTTCCCTCCACCCATTTATCTTTGCAGGTTGCCAAGAATAGCCTTGGGAATAATCACCTCCCACGACAAAAGCCAGGCAGAGGGTAATTGCTGTTGGGTGACAGGAGATGACATTTTTAATTGTCACTTCATCACATATATTCCATGCTTAACTGTATGTACTACTGCTTCAACTCCTGTGTTTAAAAGAAGGAAGTGGTGGGCATGGCTGTGGAAAGTGGCCTAGCCATAAACACAAACTTTATATTTAAAGGAAAATGCAACCCAGAAAAATCACGTGTCATTTATGTAACAGTGATTATAAACTACAAAGTCTAGAAAAAGCTCTTTCCCTAGCTGCCTATTAAAATACCTTTATGGATAATAGGAGTAAGGATTTGCGATTTCCAACTATTGTATATTAATAAACCTAAAGGCAATAAATGATTCCTGTATAGTGAGACACATCGTCTGTCGTTCATGTCCGTGTGCGATGCCCATGGCACATTACAAACTGTCACCATATGTAAAAGAACAAGCTTTGGATGTTTACATACTGTTTCCTACAAGCTAATATCCTGAAAAGAACCAAGATGTTTGTTTGGTTTAGCATCAAGACACTCAAACTAGAGACAAATCTCAACAAATCTCAACTGGGTAACCCTTGTCCATACAGTTAGTTACCCGAAGTGTGGGGCTGATTATTTCTCACTCTTTTTTTTTTCTTTGTATTTTTAGGGAAGGGTCTACAGGGTGTGCAGAATCTCACTACTTGCATCTCGGTCCATGTATACAACACCCTGAGTTGGAATTTTTTTTTTTTTTTTTTTTTTTTTTTTTTTTTTTTTTGGAGGCATCAGAATGCCTTCAGGGTAGGTGTAGTATGGCTTGAGGATCTGGGAATCAAACCACAGAAAGCGGAGCCTGACTGCTTTATTTAAGCAGGCCCTTAACAACTGAGCTAATGGGCAGGCCCCTGGGGTCTCACTACTAGATCAGACTCACTGTCTGTCTATTTACAGCCTCCCAATATTTCTTACTCTTCCCTCAATTTCACTCAAGCTAAAAATAAGACCCAGACCAGACCCTGAGCCTAAGACTTATGGCCCACTTGCTCTCCACTTAGATATTTACAGAACAGTTGCTTAAAAATGTTAACATGACAGAGAGCCGGGGATCTCAGCACCTAAGCGCCTGCCTGGCAAATGCAAGATCCTGAACTTGACCCCTGGTATGCCCCCTCAAAAAAAAAAGAAATTGTCTTAGGAAGGTGAAAACCCTGACCCTTAAGCTTAAGAACCTTACATGAGCTTGAAGGGAAGGTAAATGTAAAGATGCAAAAACAGCTGTCTACAAAGAAGACTAATCAGAAACAAGCTAGGTAGCCACACTAGGGAATCATGGAAAACCAGGGCAGTCACCTAGTGTATTAGAATGCAGAAACAAGAGCTAACTACAAACATAGGGAATATGGTGCGACTGGTAATTTTTTTGTAGTATTTAAAAAAAAAAAAGAAATGCATGTTAAAAAAAAATGCACAGTAAGACATAGAAGTACACACCTGAAATCCCTGTTAATCTGGAGACTGAGGCAAGAAGATTGCAAATTTGAGGCCAGTTGAAACAGCTGAACAATAACCAATCTTAAAACAAGAAAAGGGCTGGGAATGTAGCTCAGTGCTCCCTGGGTCCAGTGCCCAGAGACTGACAGACGGGCATGCAGGCAGACAGACAGACAAAATGATGCTATATGGGGGAGGAGAATTCCTAGTCATATAATAAATGCATAGCAACACGAAACAAGGATATGTAATAATGCAAAATAAAAAACTGTCACCTTGGAAAAGAGGGAGGCAAGGGATGGAGAGAAGCAGGAGGCAGAAGAGGAGGGAGGAGCCCTCTGCCACATGCAGGAGGATAATAAAGAGAAACAGTAATTTATTCTGTTACTGTCTACCATTTCTTACATACATCAACTGGCTGGCAACTCCGCATGCTAATGTTGCACGTTGGATAATCTAGTTGACCTTTTTCAAGCTTATCTGGGAAGGAAAAGAGATAAAAGGAAGGGGGAAAATATCAAAATAAAACAAAACAGAAAACCCCCACCTTTTTGTTATTCACAGCGGCCAGGTTGATCTTGCTCTGGTTCTAGAATGAGCCAATTTAAATAGATTCTCTCCAAGGTGAGGGTTTCAAAGAACAATGGGGTGGGGTGACACAGGGCCAACAGCATGGCTTTCATTTGTCTACAGAAAAGTACGCTTTTGCCCTGACAGTGCCTTGTGCTAGGTTTCCATTGCCTGGTAGAGGGCCTAAGGCAAAACCAGGCTGTGCAGGCACTCCCATATGTAGCCGGGACTTTTGCTCAGCCACCTGTCAAAAGAAAGTGATCTCCTTCCACTAAAAAAATCACAGGAATCCATACAATAAAAAATCAAAGCAATAAATTTAGAATAAAAGATTCAGAAAAAGAAAAAAATCAGAGCCAAAGACTCCAGCCACAAACTGGGGAATGGAATATTCATGGGCTGGAAGAGTCTGCATCGTCATCACCGATTGCTCCCAAATTCATCTATAGGTTCAGTGCGGATCTGATCATGCCCACAACGACATTTGTAGACTCTGATGAGCTGCTTCTGAAAGCGATAGGGAAATGTGGCCACCTCAGAACAGACAAAACAGCTTTCCATGGGGAGAATAAAACTGGAGCATTTATGGAACTTGATTTCAGTACTCACCAGAAAGACACAGCAATCAAGAGCGTGTGGTGGCTAGCATGAAGACGAACACACACAGGAGCCATGCAGCATGCCAAGTTCTGCAGTGGACCACACAGACACAGTCCACTAAATTTTAACAAAGGTATCAAGACGATTCAATGGGGCATGGCATTTCAGTAATAGGACTGAAGAGACTAGAAGTCAACATAGGAAAAAGAAAGAATGTCAAATTTTACATCATACCACTCACAAAAATGACCTCCAAATGAGTCACCGGCCTCAAGGGAAAAGCTAAAGCAATAAAAATTCTAGGTGAAAACCTAGGAGAAAAGTTTTGCAAACTTCATGTTTCTTAAGACAAGAAAAACATTGCAGCATAAAAGAAAAGTATGATCAGTTGGACTCCATCAGTATTTAAGAGTTCTGTCCATTCAAGGATACCAGTAAGAAAATAAGATTGCAAGCTACAGACTGAGGGAAATAGTCACAATCATGTGTGACAAAAATTTGTAAGCACAATTTGTATATAAAGAACTGTTGTACTGAGGGTTGTAGCTCAGTGGCACAGCACTGGCCTGGCAAGCAAGGGGTTGTGAGTTCAATTCCTGGTACAAAAGCAATGCACACACATAGGGATTTTGTTTGTTTGCTTGTTGCAGAACCGGGGATTGAACTCAGACCCTTGTCCTTCCCAGGCAAGTGCTTACTCTACTGAACTATCTCCTCAGCCCCACATACATTGTTCTGATTCAGTGAGATGACAACCTTAAACATGGGCAAAAAGTTAAAATGCTACACCATCACATGCCCACTAAAACAATTAAGTTTGAGAAGGCAGAGGATGGAAATAATTGGGAAAGATGTAAAGTACCTAAAATACCTTTTTTTTTTTTTTTTTTAAAGACATAGTCTTGCTAACTTGCAACCACATCTGGCTTCTGATGAACCCATAAAACAGTGCTACATCACCAGCCCCAGACCCCTTACTCTATGTTGTACACCTGCTCAACTTACAGGTGTACAAAACCAGCCTGGCCTTGCCAAACATTGAAATGGGGGCTGTGTTCTCTGGCCTCCACCCAACTGTATCTGAGACCCAAATTCTCTATCACTCACAGTGCAGTTCCTCTACCACCAACAGGTAAGATGCTATGAGTAGCGAAGGGTTATTTCTTTAGGTATAGTCTTTATGTAGGGTCTCACTTGAAGGAGGAGGAGCAAGAGAAGAAAGGAGGAAGAGGAAGAAGAAAAGGAGGAAGAGGGGGAGGGGGAGGAGGAAAGGCCCTGCTGTCATTACTACAGGTGACCTAAATATTCAACCCTGAGGGTCTTGTTTTATTTTGTTTTGTTTCATTCCACAAGTAAATGTGCTTCTCCAGGAATACATGAAAGCATCTTCAGTGATTCCTCCAGTGAGCTCATGAGACAGCAGCTAGAGCCTCTCCTGCATGGTGAGACCACGGAGCCTGAGGCCCCCTGAGCCAGAGTCTGTGCCTCCTGAGAACTGCAGGTGGGCACTGAGCACTGAGCCACAGCCAAGGATTGAGGCAGCGCGGGTGCGAGCCCCTCACAGCTGGCAGAAGGCTGGTGTCGATCATCTGTGACCCATCGAGGGCAGGGGTGAGGGCTGGCAGTCGTCCCTGGAAGGGAGAGCCTTGTGCAGATGCTGGCACCACGCTGCTTGGAAATGCTTTTTCGAATGCCCACTACTGTAGTTAAAATACTTCAGACAGATGTTCCGTGTGGTGGGACCTGGGTGGATCACACACCATCAGGGCAGAAGTGAGGGAAGAAGTCTTGAAGGTGCCTACAACCTTCAGGAGGCCTTTTGGGAACCCCATCAGGCTGGGAATGTGGTTCAGTGGCAGAGTGTGTGGCTAGCATACCCACAGCCTGGGTTGGCCCCCTAAAACACCCTCTTAAAGAAATAAAACCTGATAATATGTAACATCCATTTTCCATAAAAATACACATTTTACATCTACTTTTAGGAATTCACAGATTTCCTGGTCTGAGTGTAGAGGCCTTTATTAAGAATTCCTACTTTAGGGCCAGGGAGATGGCTCAGTGGAATAAGCGCTTCCCTGGCAAGTGCAAGGGTCTGAATACAATCCCTGGTTCTGCCGGGGGGGGGGGGGGGGGATTTCTACTTTGGAGACAAGCACAGGGAGACAAGCACAGGGAAATAAAGAGGAGCTGGGAAAAGTTAAAAACTGTTATGTATAGCTTTTCAAAAATAGAAAAAACTGCCTAAGTTTTGACACAAAGGAAATGTAGATGCTTATAAATTATTCATACTGAGAGAACTACACATATGAATCAAAAGGATCAAAAGTTATTCCATCGTGTCACCTGAATTTGTCACTGGGTAATTTTGACACTTTCCTATCCAAAACGCTGCCCCCCAGACCTCTCAGTGCACCCCCTGCTTCTGCTCCCCCTGATTCTCACCTAGCCTGTGGGAGACCCGGGATGAGGCTACTACTCGTGTGCCCGGGTTATTCACGTGCACCCGGTCCCATACAGGGAGAGGAAGGAAGCATTTGCTGGTATCTCAGTTACCCTCCCATTGCAGTGCACCATACCCAACACCCACAAGTTAAAGGAGGGGAGGGTGATTCTGGCTCAGAGGCTGTAGAAATTTCAGTCTAGGTGCAAGGCAGGGAGGACGGCAGAGGAGAAACAGTGCGTGGCAGGGAGGTGAGAAGCTGAGTGGCCTCAGGGGAGGAGGAAGGCAGCGTCCACAGCGACCTAGCTCTTCCCTCCCCGAGGCTTCACCACCTTTCACACCCAGTTATGAAGCCATCGTTGGACTAATCCAGTATCACACCCCCAACCAGTCACCTCCCGGAAGCCACATGCACCTGAAGCTGTGGGGGCCATCCAGATGGAAGCATGACAGTTGGAGTTAAGTTCTCTCAGTAAAGGTGAGTAACAGGTGATTCCTCATCACCAAGAAGTTTGGTCATCACATAGTCTGTGGGCTGGTCAGCTCAGGGCCAATCTTGGCCTGATGGGCGCAGGCTATTGCCAAAGGAAGATTTTCGGCACAACATGGAAGAGAATCATGCATGTTGATTTCTTTGATGGCATTTCTCCTAAAATGCACAGGCACCCCTCTGGATGTGAGGGTAGGGGGTGGACAGACCCACATGGCCACTGAGGCTGCTTTACAGCTGTGAGGGGAGTAGGCTCCTACTGCCCACCTCCTGGCCCCTGTATTCTCCAGTGTAGCACTCCTGGGCCAGTAGGCCCCCTAGGCCCGTGGATACCTAGGGCATATTGCTGTCCCCAGCTATATACACTCATTCTTGGATCTCGTTTTCTGAGGAATAGAGCTGAACGAACTATGTGCCAAAGTCTAAGGTCTCTTCTACCTGCCATTCAGCTCTGAGCTCAGCTGCTACATGCTGTTCCTTCGTGTACTAATATCTTTTCACTTTTAACAAGTCCATCTTTTTTATTTTTTGCAGTACTAGGGACTGAACTCAGTACCTTGTGCTTGCCACTTATTCCACTGCACTATCTCCCCAGCCCAACCCCCTCTATAGTAGTTCCAGCAACCCAGTGAACACACACACACACACACACACACACACACACACACACACACGCACGCACACACGCACGCACACACACACACATACACACACGCACTCACTCGGGGTACAAAGGCACCAACTTGATCTTCAACTCTTCAGAAACAGTGCCTGCTTATTCATGTTTTAATCTAAAACTTCCGTTTCTTTTAAGCAAGAAGCTGTCTGGAGATTTGCACTCGGTGCCCAAGGCCTCCACGTCCTTTTTCTTAGGGCTCTGCTCTCTGTTCTGGAGGAAAAATATCCGACCCTTCTCTGCACCTGCTTGAAGGCTGGTGCTTAACGCAGCTTGGTGAACACAAACATCCTGGTGTTTTAAAATTCCTATTTGTCTCTACGCCTGCGCAGTGGGCTGTGGGCATCCTTATGATATATCCTTCTGTATCCCAAGCATCACTGACATCAGAGAAGAGAGAGACAAATGGAGCAGCAAAAGAGCTGCAGACAGTCCAACGTCCAGCTCCCAGAAATATAAAATCAATTGTGGGGCAAACAATTTTTAAAAACCGTGCAGCTATTACAGAGACTAAGGTAATCCAACGTTGAGTAAAGATTCTGTTAATTGTAGTACATACTTTAGTATAATTTATATAATGTGTTCATCTTATGTATCACATTAGTGCCTAACAGGAATTATCAAATATATAATAACGTGCGGTATTGTGATTCTATTGCAGTAAATACAAGCCCTGGATTACCATATTGTACGTTAACACGCGAAGACTCAAACTATAGGGAATGCAAAAGCCATCTATTTGCATAAAAAAGAAAGGGCACGTTTGAATCTGTGACCGTGGGTCGGAACGACGGCGCTCAGGCCCTCGCGAGCACGGCAGCACCCGCGAGATCCAGAAAGCGGGACGGCCGCACCCCAGAATTTCAGCAGCTCTAAAATTGAAATTCGCATTTCTGCCAAGATCCATCCGAGCAGCAGGCTAAACACTGGCCATCTGCTGGAAGGAGGGGCTTGGGGCATTTTATTTTATAAAATTCACGCATTCATGTGCAACCCTTGCTGAGCGTGCAAGCACTCTGAGCAGGCAAGGCCGCGGTGGTCGCCTCGGAGTCAGACTAGTAATGACGACAGCCACCACCCCTCCGCTTCCGGTGGGGAGGCTCGCTCCAGCGGAGAAATTGAGGTCGCCTCGTCGCTGGTTCGCTGGAGGAGCTGGGATTCGAACCGCGTTCTGCGGAATCTTCGCGCGCCCCCGGCTGTCCAGATCTCCAAACGCGCCTCCTGAACAGCCCAGCCCGCGCCGGCTCCGGGGACTCCGGTAACCCTGCGCTCCCGGCGCGGGCGGGCGGCGAGAGCGGGCGGGACGCGCCCGGGAGTCCCGCCCACCGAGCTGCAAGGGGCGGGACCATCCTGTTCGCGCTCGTGCCCGCGGGGCGAGCTCGCGGGAGCAGCGCCAGCATAGAGGTTCGCGGGGCCGCGATTCCAACGCAGGCGCGGTGGCCAAGTGGTAAGGCGTCGGTCTCGTAAACCGAAGATCACGGGTTCGAACCCCGTCCGTGCCTCGCTTCCTTCCTTTGCTGTAGCGATCTGTGACTTTTTAGGGACAATTCCAGAGACTACTGAACCAACTGTTTTCCTTCCATTTGGCCTTAGGCTCACTTTCTTCCTCACAGAAGTGGGAGGTCCTTCTCTAGCAGACTTCATCCGGCATTTAGCTGCGCGCCCTCCCAGCGCTGCTGGTTTTGGAGGTGCAGAGCTCGGGCTGGGCAAGGGAAGGTCTCTCTCATACGAGACGGGATCACCTGCAGGGAACGGCCTCAGGAAAACTGACGTTGCTGACGGCTCTTTTCTGGCTTAAAGGACACTTTACATTTTTCTGAATATTAAGCTGTAATTTTATGCATCCTCATGAGAGAATTGTGGTTGCCTGACACGAGCCCACGCCCAGAGTCAGCTGTGTCTGGCTTGCTATTTTTAAGAGGAAATCCACTGTAGGCGTCGCATTCGATTGTGAGGAAGCCCTTCCCAGACTTGGAGCATATCCGACTTGAAAATCTAAACCTCTTACTTTGAGCTTCACTCTGCTCCTCTATAAAATGAATGTGTGGCCAGCGGTGGCGTGGGGGAAGCAGCGGCTGGAGAGACGGCTGCAGAAGGGACCTCCGGAAAAGAAGCTTCGGGCAGGTTTTCTTTGCGTCGCTTGAGGCTGCAACCTGGGCTGCTCACATGCCTTTAAGGATGTCACGCGGTCGTCCCAGCCTCCAGGAGAGGCTCTGTATAAGTCTGGAAAGTGGCTTAGCCTGTTTGGGGAAATGTGTATGAGTCTGAGGTGCCTGAAGGGAGGAAGCATTAGAGGAGCCCCTAGTGTGTGCCTGCTATAACTGGCTTCTGTGCACCTTCATGAACCAACCAAACCAGAGCAGGCTGTCCTGGGCCGAAAGGCAGGGAGGGGGAGTTGGGGGCTGCCTGGGGAGAAGCAGACTTCCCGAGGGACAACAGTGGTTCTCACACGGGAGCCTGCAGCAGGCTTGGGAATACAGGTAGCAGCCCCAGATCTCCTGCCTCAGCTATCTCTGGGCTTCGGCCTGGTCATCTGCATTTATGGCAAGCTCAAACTTGGGGTGATGCTGATCTTGCTAGTTCCCCGGCCACGCTTTCAGAAGCACTGCTGTACTGAGCCCCATGTTGTTGAGCGACACACTCCACCCAGGAAGGAGCACATGTGTGTATGCACATACATAAATGTGGAAGTTAATACACATAAAATATAGTCATGGTGTTGCACACTTGCAATCTCAGCACTCCAGGAGGCTGAGGCTGAGGATCCAGGTTTCAGCCCTGGTTGGACAACTTGACTTAGTAAGACCTTGTCTCAAAATACATGTAGCTCAGTGGGAGGTCCAGGGTTCAGCCTCCAGTGCTGGAGGTGGGACTGAGAATAAGCACCAGGGCTTCTCACATGTCACCCTAGGGAATCACGTTAAAACACAGGTTCTGATTCTAGGTTTGGTGTGGAGCTTGCATTTGTAGATATCCCAGCAATGGCCAGGGGATGGAAGGGGATACTCCCAATAGCAGTTGTTGCTTTGTGGGAGGGAAGTGTAATAGGGAAGCTGTTGAAAGGATTCCTTCCCTTTTTAACCTGCCCCTTTGGTTTCCTATTAGATGATAGCATTACATGTGTTATTTTTCCTAAATCATTTCCACACACACCCATAACCTACCTATTAGACAGGACATAGGCAGATTAGAGCAACCCCGAATCAAGCCAAGTAAAGCGCTGATTGCTCTCTCTACTGGTACATGCATTCATTTCTTTTTTGAGAAGCATCACAAAACAGCATTATGTTTGTACTCATTCAAAATGCCCCCAAGTGATCCTTCCCATTAAAAAGCAAAAAGACCACTGCTTCTGGGCAGGTGGGCAGTGTCAGCAAGCTTGGAGCTGTCACCCAGATGTTCCTGTCCTTGTTTTTCTCTGTTCCAAAGAGTAGGCCAGCATTCTTTGTGTATGACAGCACCCTGGGAAAGTTCCCCAGTCTTCCACAGTCACCCTTGTCTCCCCAAAATCCTCCTCTGCCTTGGGTGAATATAGGCCTTTAGAAAAAGGCAATTTATTTAATGTACTGGATACCATTATGCAAAAAAAAAAAATTATACAAAGTAACGGAGGCTATAAATTCATGTATAGAGAAGCACTTGTTGTTTTGTATTTTTGCTGTTTTTAGACCTAGAAGATTATGCATGGATCCCAAAAGTGTCCCTTCTGCTTGGAGTCTGAGGTTACCACGGAACTGTAAAACCAGCCTTGTGCAGGTGCTGTAGACTCAGAAAGTAGTGCGCAAAATCCCAAATTCAAGATATATGCTTTGATGGATAAAGAAGGTCGTGAGTCTGAAAATGCAAGATGCTTTGTGTTTGTGCATTCATGAATATATAAAGCCATGGTTGGAGTTCTTTAACTTTGATAGGAGTTTCATGTGTGAAGGTTACTTTGCAGTGGACTGTCCCTGAAAGTCCCCTCTCTGATGCTAGGCTGGGAGGAAAGAGGCAGGAGAGACAGAGTCTGGAGTCACTGCGGGATGTCACTTGAGCACCAGGAAGAAGGTGGATCTGCATTAGAAGCCCATGGTTTCCAACTTTCACCTCTGTCATTCAAAGTCAGTACCTGTCCAAAAAGGGTTTCACAAGACTTTTGAACCAGAAGAGGGAGTCTACCCACCCTTGAGGATCCAGAGGGAGCCAATACCCAGAAACTGTGGGGCAGCAAGCTTCCACAGCGCCACCTCGTGGCATTGCTATAAAAGATCAGTGCTAGACTGATTTCCTTGGGCCCCACTATTAGGACCTGGAGAAAGTCTCTCTTCTCTGTGCCTCAGTTTCCCGTTGTCAAATAAAAATGGTATATAGTCCCTTGCACCCTCTGTCATGGACTTCTCTTTTTTTTGGCAGAACATGGGATTTAACTCGGGCCCTTGTGCTTGCCAGGCAAACACTTATTCTACTGAGCTATCTCCCCAGCTTGTCATGGACTTCTAATGTTGACCTTTTAACATTGCCATAGATGTTCCCTAGGTGATGTTCCACTCACCTCATAAAATTATAGATAGCACTAAAGGAGTGATTGATTGATTGGTTTCAAGGGTGACAATGGATACAGATAGATAAGAGAAGTTGATGATCTGTTTTTGTGTTTTAAGGATGTTGTAAGGGGATGGGAGGTGTAGCTTAGTGGTAGAGCACTTAATTAGCATATGCAAGGCCCAGGGTTCTATTCCAAGCACTGGGGTGGGGATATACTTTAAGATATAATGGATGAGAGGCTAGTGAGATAGCTCAGTGGACCATGACACCTGCTTAGTCAAATTTAGGCAAATGCAGGGACTGCAGTTCAATCCCTGGTAACACACACGCTGTGCCAGCCATGCCCCCACAGCAGGCTGAGCAGCCAGAGTCCAGCATAGTGACACACACACCTGTGATCCCAGTGCTGGGGATGCTGCAAGTAGGAGGATTACCAGGAGTCCGAGCTGTGTAGTGAGACCCTGTAACAACCAAATACATTTAAGAAAAGATACAATGGGTACAAGCATACACCCTGGATACCATTACCACAATCAAGGTAATAAACATATCCATCACTGATGTGGGTGTCATGGTTTGTATATTGTTGTTCCCCCTCCACAAAGCATCATGAAGTCACTGGGACGGACTTCTAGAATTTGTAATTAATTCATGATCCAGTGCTGGGATTATGGGTGTGAGTGCTATACCCGTGCAGAGCCGGAATGCAGTATCAGGCAGGGAGAGAGCCTTGCTTTCTGCCACAGCTGCTGCTCCTCCCTTTTACTCATGCTTTTTGCTGTTTTTCACCACCATGAACAGCTAGCTGCCCTCTGCCATGTGCCACTCTACCTTGGAGCCAGTCGAGTGTGGACTGAAAACTGCACTAACTGTGAGCTAAATAAACCTTTTATTCCTTCTTTTTGAGTGTCAGATATAGTGTCCCAGCAATGAGAGAAAAGTACGCGAGACAGTGGGTCCTTTTGAATTTATTCACTTACTTTGATGTGACCAGCAGGTGGTAGGAACACTTAGAATGGGATCCAAGCTCTGTAACACTTTTAACTGAATGATATTGTGTGTTAGCTACTAGACAGTGTGGGCAGCGGATTTCTAGAATTGATTCCACTTGAGTAACTTTAATTTTAGTTCTGTTTTTGTAAAATAAATATATTTTGCAAGAGATACATGCATGTATGTGTACACTGATCATAATTTCTTAGGATGTGAGCATGTCCTGTCTCCATAGTGGAGACCCCCAGGTGGGGTGGAAAGGTGGAGAGAAATTATAGAGAAAATGTTCTTATTATCATGGCATCAATGAAGAGAAGTGTTGGGACTTTCAGATTGACTTACATTTTGGGCAAGACTTTACAAAGTTAATCATGGAGAACAAAGAGAAAATGTAAAAAGTAACCAGATGTGTGGGCTCTGGCACGTGGGTACTCACACACAGATGGCACTTGAGCCCTGCCAGACCCCAAAGCTCTGACTCCCAGGCATCAGCCCCTCCAAGGGAAAGTCCCATCCGGTCCAGTCCACTCCATCTATGCTGCCTTGGCTGTCCCCTTCCCCGCTGACATCACATGCCTAGAAAACTACATTAATGAATAAAATATGGGCCTCTTAATAAGAGAGTGAGTGGTTTGCATATGTTCATGAGCTGAGAACTACATTTCAAAACCAGAAGCGTATTTCAGGCGTGAGCAGCACTGAAAACAGAACATGGTGGCAGGCCCATGGAAGCAACAGGTCACCAGGCCGGCAGGAAGCATTTCCCACAACACTGTTCATCTTGCCTGGGTCCTGCCCTTCTGACTCAGGTGAGCGCAGCTGACTAACTTGCTAGCAGACCCAAGACTTCCCTAGATGTAAAAACCTGTAACAATTCCTTTTTCGTTTTCCTGTAACAATTCCTAAAGCAAACTCAAATAAGAAGCTCATGTCTTCCTTTGACACATGTGCTGGATAGGCTCTAAAATATCTCCCAGTTCTTTTTTTTTTTTTTTTTTTTTTTTTGCCTTTTTGAGACAGGGTCTCACTATGCAGTTCAGGCTGGCCTTAAACTCACTTTGTAGCTCAGGCTGGTCTCGAACTCACAACAATCCTCCTGCCTCAGCCTCCCAAGTGCTGGGATTACAGGCCTGCGCCACCACGCCCGGCTATCTCCCAGTTCTTAATGATGGCAATTGTGTCCCCAGCCCCATCTCCTTGGACTGTGACATGAATAAGAAATGTACCTGTGTTCATCATGTCAGCGCCCAGGTAGCCAGGGGATGCTCGCTGCAGCAGCCAGTGGCCTCTCCTGGCTACTCTGTCTCTTCTCTGCCCCAACCATCACTTGCCAATGGGAATACAGCCTCTCTGTCACCAAATCTCTTGGTCATATGATTCTTTTTTTAAAAGAAAAGCCAGAAATCTGGATTTTTAAATTTCCTGATTTAAAAATGTTGGCCACTAAATCAAATTTATTATTATTTCAGATGTTCTGTGGGCCAAAGGAAACACATCTGTGGGCTCCACAGGCCCACAGGCTGCCAAGTGCAACCTCTGGATAAAAAGCTCCAAATCCAACAGCATTCATTTTTAAATCTGCGCTGGTCTAAGAGCCAATGCACAGTCATGGTCATGTGGGTCCCAGAGAACAGTTCAGTGCCCACAGGGAAGCTGATCAGATTTTTCATTTCCACTCCTTCCAGACTTCCTTGTATTCTTCACATTTCTTGGCACACTTGGGCCACTCTATTGAAACTCTGGAAACATCAGCTCTGCAGCCCTGGGTGACCAGGGGCAGGTGAGTCAGGCCATGTTAGCCTAATCAGGTGCACCTATGGCTTCAGCTGTGTGTGTATTGGGGGGTGGATACCAGGGACAACTAACCATTTTGTGGGGAGGTAGGGTTGAAGTCAGGGATTGAAGCCAGGGCCTTTGTACTGATCCACACACTCAGCCTCTCTTATTTTAGTTTTTATTTATACACAGGGTGTTGCTATGTTGCCTGGATTGGGCTGCAGTATGTTCTGTTTTCTTTTCTTTTTTTTTTTATTTTAATTAATACATTGTACATTGTTATCTTCTTAGTGGTTATCCATAAGGTAAGAAGCAGACAGGATATCCTGTCTATAGTCCAGACACTGTTAGTACAAATCTTCTTATTGAGTTAAGCTAAAGTAGCTGTATACCTATCCTAACTATTCTGTATATACAAATACAAAATGGTCCTTCCTTTATAGCCTCTTTTTTTGTTTAGTCCTGTTAGAGATAGGTATTCTATTGACATCTAAATACTATAGGTGCATGAATTTAGCAAAACAATCCAACACAGTTCAGCAGTCCACAATAGTAGCGGGTTATCCACAGAAGTTGTTGACTTGAGCCATTTTCAGCTCAGTATATTAATATGGCTTTACTTTTTATACCTCCTTTTTGTACTTTTCTGCTAGATGGTTAAGACCAAGATAAAGCAAGACCTTTATAACAAGAAATGTAACTTTTGTATCAGATAAGGTTAGTCAGGTACCCTCAGGGTTGATCCTGTAGCCCTGTACCTCACTTTGTAGATCCTTTGTCAGTGTCGGCCATGTGCATGAGTCACGGCCATTGCTTGACCAAGTTGCTCTCTGTGAAAGTCTGAGAGAATGTTTTCTCTCCATGTGACTCTCCTTAGGCACACTATAAATCATCAATCACATTCCTCTGTGGCTCCATAATCTGCTTGATCAGAAAATTTGGGGCACAACTGAGTTACAGGATGTTACAGTACAGGTTCTCCTCTGTCCTGAGTCTTCACTGACCTTGAAAGGCTAGGGCCAAAAGACCTTGCAGCCCTTCCATTTCCCCAATTTTTGATCTGCAAGTGTAGGTTGTTAACCCTCCAGAAAAGAAGCTGATTATTTCCCTGCAGCCTATGCAATTCAGTTTACCCACACTGTCTAAATATCAGACATCATAGGCATAACATGGAACACGTATTTTCCATCAAATATTGAGATAGTAAACTCTAAGTCCTTACAGAATATGAAGAAAGAAAACAAATTTAAGAAATAAGAATGAACACTTATATATATTTACGTAGGAATTTAGAAATCTATCCATATACAGCATTGCAGCAGGACTGTCCTGTGACTTTTGTGTGTGTGTGTCTTATTTTTCGTTTATAACCCTTAAAAAAAACTTTCATTTGAAAGTCGATGTAGTAATACTTGATATGTCATGACAAGAAGTATGTATTTAGAAAACCAGAATGACAGGTATTCCAAGTATGATCCTTCTATTACACATTGCTAACTTCAGTGTAGCTGCTTGGTTCACAGGTATCGGCATATCTAGTTAGCCGGGATGAGAATCCTACCAATTAACTGCTATTTTCAAAAATCTGCTGATGTTTCTCAGGATCATTGTCTTACTCATCTAGTGCGTATAAATGAATGGTTTTGCCCCTGTCATGTTTCCCAGCTTTTCTCCTTCCCCTCGCCTCATTGTCCAATCCTTAAGTTCTCACTTTCCTTTTAACTGTGTTGTACCTTTCTATTTGTAATTCTTCTTTTGAGTACTTATACTAGGGAGACTATGTGATATTTGCACATGTGGGTCTGGTTTATTTCACTTGTAAGTATACCTTCAAGTGCCATCCACTTAAATATGAAAGCTTCAAGTTTATCCTTCTTTATAGCTGAGTAATACTCCATTATATAAAAATACCACATCTTTTTCAACCATTCTTCATGTGAGGGGCATCTTGGTTATTTCCAAGATTTGGCTATCACAAATTGTGCTGTTATAAACATAGGTACACATATATCTCTATGGTATGACGTTTTCAGTTCCTCTGGGAAAATTCCCAGTAGGGGGATAGCTGGCTTGAATGGGATTTCCAGTCCTACTTTTTTAAGGTGTCTCCACACTGATCTCCACAATGGCTGCACCAGTCTACATTGCCACCAGCAGTGGAGAAGGGTTTCCTTTTCCCCACATCCTCTCCAACATTTGTTATTGGTTGATTTCTTTATGATAGCCATTCTTTCTGGGTTGAGATGGTATCTCAGTGTTGTTTTAATTTGCATTTCATGGATGACTAGTGAGGTGGAGCATTTTTTCATATATTTATTCACTTCTTTGATTTCATCCTCTGAGAAGTGTGTATTCATCTTGGATGCCCATTTGTAGATTGTTTTTTTTTTTTTTTTTTTTTTTTTT